>VZRV01006414.1:1353-24765 GCA_013398115.1 Falcunculus frontatus | reverse complement strand
CCGGCGGGGGGGTGTGGGGGGGTTGCGTGCACACCTCTTCCCGCTGCCAAAATACCTCCCCGTGCATCCCTTCCCACGCGTGGTCGCCGGGGCTGGTGTGTGCCCCTGACCCCAAAGATCGGGAGCCCTTTCACTGTCAAAGCTCTTATTTTTACTGCTCTTGGTTGGAGATTTATGAATTGAGTCATGTTGTATTCATTTCACGCTCTTAAAATAAAGACTCTGCATATAGCAGGCTGATCTGATTTGTGACACTGAACGCTCCCCTTCAATACTGACATTTTGACAATATAAGAAGGGAAAAAAAACCATATCTCTGATCTGATCTTGCAAACAAAGCAATCGTGGGAGGCAGGATCAAGTCATTCCAGAAGATTCTGCATTTGTCATATTGCAGAGAGGCTAGACTGGGTGGAGGGAGGGAGGGGGTGCTTTAAAGGGGAAAACTGTTCTTTATGTTTGTCTTCTTAGTCAGGTCTGAACCTTTGCTGGGAGCTGGGGTGTCCTCCCCGGCTGATGAAAAGTGAATGCCGATCTGGGAATGTCGCAGTCTGCCGTGGGTGCAGCTCTGTTTGCCCATATTGCACCATTTTGTCAATAACCTTGCATTTATCAAACAGACAAAACTGTCACAGCCCGAGCCCGGGGAGGGAGGAGATGTCTTATCAAGGAATGAAATACGGATAATCGGAACGAGATATTATCACATTAAACCAGCCAGGCTGTCCCTCTGCTGCACTGTGGCTTTTATACCATTTTCTGATAGCGGCATCTATTCATTTTAAAGCAAAGCCTGCTGTGTGAGCAGATCCTACAGCTCATTTCCTACGGATAATACAGCCGCCGTGACAAAGCCAGCAGGGATATGCCCGGGACTCACAGCCGTGCTGCACTGTAAATTTCCCTTAGCCTGCTTCCCCGGGCTGGGTGCTTGAACCCAAGGCGTTGTTAAGAGCTCATATATGTGATTTTTCCTTCTAGCCCTTACGGGCCCTGGTGAAACAGTAACCCGGGCTAACGCCTCTTATCAGCTGCTGGGTAGTTTGGCCGTAAGGAAACGATCCCCCAGCGGGAGCGCTGACGCCTCCCTTCACCAGCAAACAAAAGGCAGAGCTTTGTTCTTCCTTTCTGCACCGCGCTGCCCCAACTCCGGCACGGCCGGTCCGGCGGCCACGGGCATGTCACAGCCGTGTCACAGCCGGTTATCCCCGTCCCCGTGCGCTGCCCAGCCCCCAGCCCCGGTTGTGCGGGAGGCTGATGACCTCGCACTCATTTCCGTAGCAACGCCTAGTGATGTCATATGCCATGGTCCAAGCTGCAATGCACCCAGGCGGTAGCAGAGAGCATGCGGGCTGCGCCTAGCGAAGGTGATGCAGAGCCATCCTGCCCTCCAAACCTAGCCCTCCCTAGCACCCTGCTGAGAAATGCTGGATGGTTCTCCTTTCAAACCTGTCGTGGCAATGATGGGCATAAAAGAGGCTCATTTTCTTGCAGCTTCATCTCACCGTTGCATTTTGGTGGCCACCTCACATGGGGCAGCTGGGTGGGTTGTTCAGCCTTAGCCCTGTCTGCTTGGGATCCTGTGCTGTGTTAATGGTTTAACATGGAAATGGTGTGCTGGGCTTCTTGCTGTCTGCTGATTCATCCAGTGATGTCTGAGATCACAATAGTTTCTCTAAAATAATATTTATATATAATAACTTCTAGCTCCTTCCTTCTTGCAAGTGCTAGCTGCCAGTGCTACCTGCTAGCTGCCCTGATTGCTACCTGCAATTCTGTTGCTGTTGCAGGAGCAGGATTGCTCCTTCAGCCCCCAAAAGGGGCAGGTTTACTGGGGGGGTCTCTGAAAACACAGCAGATGGTCCCTTCACCTACCAGAGGGAGCAGAAGGTGCTGCCACACCCAGGAGGGGTGCAGGGCTGGGCCCATCGATCCAGGGTATGGCTGCATGACCTTGGTCATGTCCCTTGTCACCTCAGTGCTGTCTGGGGGTATCATCAGCCCTGTCAGGTGTTGAGGGACAGGAAAGCTCTCTGCTGGTCCGCAGGGTGGTCAGTGGTCAGACATTGGCCTTGGGCTTGCTTGCTGAGGTTTCACTTCCCACGGTGCTGGTGGTTGGAGAAAGATGCATTTTTGTCTGGTTCAACTTTAGGAAGAGCTTTACCCTCCAAGCCCACGCCAGGGCTGGGGATCGATATCCATTAGCTGGGGAGAGCAGTGCTGCTGGAGGCTTTCCGGAGGTGGGAGCCCTGCCAAGCCCCTGGCCAGTG
This sequence comes from Falcunculus frontatus, assembly GCA_013398115.1. NCBI lineage: Eukaryota > Metazoa > Chordata > Aves > Passeriformes > Falcunculus > Falcunculus frontatus. The sequence goes on along the minus strand of VZRV01006414.1, from coordinate 22,495 downwards.
CTGCCCAGGGAGCAGAGCACGTGCCTCCCCACAGACCTTTGTGTTGAGAGGATGTGCAGGTGAATGAACGAGATGATTGCAATAACTTTAACAGGAAATAAGTCGCCTTTTAAAAGTGTGCGGGGAGAATTATTGCACTGCACCTATGTATGGTGTAGGTGTGGGGCTGTCCCCTGTGAGGGGAACACCTGACTGCTCGGCTTTGGGGGACCCAAGCTCTGCAGCAGGGCTGTGGCGGTGCTGTATGTGAGAACCACCAACTGTGGTGGGTGTGGAGGGGGGAATGTTGGAGATGCTGGAAAGCAGATGGCTGCTCCAAGTTTTAGACACCACACCTTGGTGCAGTAAATGGCCACTGTGGGTGGAGGAGGAGCATGAGGATGGGGAATTGCAGGCCTCCCCTGGCACGGGGTATGTGGGCTTCTCCTGTGATGGTCACCAGCTGGGCAGGTTATCATCCCCCACATCCAGCCTATTAGTGCTGATAGCAAGGCTTCACACAGACAGCAGGCTCACCCTCGGAAAAAGGGGTAGTAACACAAATCCATGCTATCTGGAGAGTCCCCAGGGAGCAGAGCAGGGATGATGAGCTGCTTTCTGCTTGCAGTGTAGACAGACAAAAGGATGGTGTGGAAAGGCTTCTCCAGGAGGAGTGCTGGGCAGGCCATCTGTGACGGTGGGAGGGGAGCAAGGAGTGTGAGCTGCTGTAGTAGCACTCCCCAGGGGGGCTGGGGAAGGCTTTGGAGAAACCATTCCCAGTGCCGAGGTTGATGTTGCAGTCATTAGACGTTGGCACCTAATGGCAGCATTGATGCTCTTGTGCAGGCATCTTGAATGCTACCCAGCCATGTGGTGCCTCCAGACAGCTGGTGGACTGCAGTGCTGGTAGGGATTGGAGGCAGCCTGACTCATGAGCTGGGCTTCCTTCCTGGAGGTCCATGGGGTCAGGGCAGGATGGTGGCTCTCTGGAGCTCCCGTCCTTCTGACCTTGTAGCGGTTCACAGTGTGGGGTTGTCTCTGTGTGACTTGGCCTTGGAACCTCGTAGCAGTAGCCTGAGTCACATCTGCACCTAAGCCTCAGGCAGGTAGCAATATGCCCTGTACATGACTGCAGTGGACACTGCTCACGTTAACTGGCCAGTCTTCAGCAGCTCAAGCTCTTAGAAATTCCTCTTTGAGCTCCTGTGAGTTCTTATTTAGTCCATTTAGGAAGAGTCACTGACTTACAAGACCATGCCGCGTTTCTTAGTTGGCCAAGTGTAGCCAACGTAGGATTTGACTGGAAATAGCTCTTCTCGAACTCAACAAAAGTGATATTGAGACTGTGATGGAGAATATAGCAGTTGAATTGTGCCTGGGGGCATAGAAACAGTAAAACTCTTGGGCAAGGGCTCTCCAGGAGCCCTTGGATTATTTGGCTTTATCCAGTAGATCTGTTGGATGATGTCTAACCATGAAAGTGCGAAAAGATTGGTGGGAGTTGTCTTGATTTATTAAATTTTTTTTCAACCACCTTTATTTACTGCTTCTTGTGTAAAAGGATGGCTGGTTCACAGGAGATTCAGTTGTGTTGGTATACCAAATAAGCTTCATAATGACAGTGGATAAGCCCCATCTGCCCCAGCTGTGTTCACCAGCTGATCCCAAAGTTGCTCTCTGGAATAAACTCTTTGTACACTGATCATGTGGAATATTCAGGAACAGCAGTTTAGGGACAACCACAGAACTTCAGCTCCGAAAATGTTTCCTGGATTGAAAACTCCAGCATCTAGCAGCATATGCACTGTTCTTGGCAACTGGATGATGTCTTTGGGATCCTCTTAGTGGTTCTCATGGATGTTCTGGATGGTACTTTCAAGAGCAGTGAGGATTATCCACATAAATGTGCTGTATCCCTCTGCCTCCTGCAGCTGGGATTCAGTTTGTGATCAGGGAGATGAAAAACTTGGTTCTTCCTCAGCTTCTATGGCTGGTAGAATTAAGATTTTCCTTAACTTGAGGATCTCCACCATACTTTTTCCTCTTCTTCATGTGTATTACTGAACCACTTTTCTTGTGCCTGGGCCAGTAGCATTAGTGCTGCTCAGGAGCATGCTCAGCTTGGCTTTCCAAGCAGGAATAAGCAGTCTCAGCCTTGCCAAGCTTAAGATCAGGGAGGTGGAGTAAAAGCAACCTGATGGTCCCCAGTAACCCATGGGGGGGGGCTGGCTTTTGTTCCCAGGCTGGTGAGTGACCCCAAGGTCACAATCCTAAGGACTAGGATTTTTCAAGGCCTGATATTTCTTCTATTTCTGCAGGCCTGTAGTTGGGAATTGGATCTGCTAGCTGTTGCTTTTGAGGATACAGGGAGAAACATGGCTCATGGTGCAGCTGATGGAGCAGGGGCTGGGGAGGAGAGTGGTAGCCATGACTTGACATCTGGAGAAAGCTCCATGGATGGTGACACATCTGGCAGGGCCCTGATGCACCAACTCTATGACTGAACTCTTAAGCTTCTCTTGGGAGCAGCTTCATGCCAAGTAAACCATGCACAGAAGTTGTGTGCAAGGGTACATATTTAGGAAAAATAAAGAATCCAAGCTTTTGTGTGTCCCAGCTGCTAGTGCTTGAGTAACCAGCTGCTTTTTGGGAGGTGGCTTTGTCTGATCTCAGACGTGTCTTTGGATATGGAACACTGCTGAACTTGTTGGTGCTGCTTTTCCCTTGGCAGAGGTGAGTGGTGTGTTGGGAGCTCAATTCCAGTCTGGCAGGGAAGAGTCAAGAGGACTGTCAGACTAGTTCAGACCAGAGCTGGCTGCTCAGTGTCCCAGCCCAACACCAGGCTGTTCAGAGACAGGTACAGGGAAAGAGGCATTGGAAAATGCCTCCAGTCTGACCTGAGGGAGCTTTTCCTCAGATGGGTCAGTGCCTGGGGCATTTAAGACTCTGCCTTGTGCTTTTCTGCCCTGTTCTGCCTCCTGAGCTGCCAGCTAAACATGAATGCATGTTAGAATAACTGCAGCACAAGGCACAGTGGAACAAGATTTGCCTGGCTTCCCAAGCATTTCTCCACTGACAGTCTTGATAGGACAGAGGCATCGTCTTCCACCTCACTGTGGCAAAGCTGTGATGAAGGGCTGGGGTTGTCTCTGGGTAGCTGCTGCACCCTTGATGCTTCCAGGCGTTCTTCTACGCTTCAGTGCTCTGCAGCGCAAGACAGATTTTTCCAAAGCTGATACTGTGAGGAGTATTTTTGTGCTAACTGATTTGGAGCCAGCTTAGACCTTCTTTGTTTCTCTGGCCAAGCCTTTGTCTTTCCTTCTGGAAAGCTGAAAGCCTTCAATAACTTCAGCTCTTTACTGGAAAGGTAACTAACCTTACTGGTCCTTAGCTGAAGTCTTGCTCCCCATTGTTAGATTCACGTGACTCCAGAGAAATGGCAGTTGCCATTTCTGGAAAATAGCAGCTGCCTTGTCTGGGAAGCAAAAATTTGGTGGAAACATAAGTATTGACTCGATTTGACTAGTGATGGTCACTGCTGGGCAGCGATAGCCTGGAAACCAGCTAAAACAGGGGGAAGTAGATATGAATTGGTCACTGTGCTGGATTTTTGGTGGCTTTGTCTTTCAGCCTCTGAAACCTTTGGCTTGACTTGAAGAAGCTGTTCAGATAAATGGTGGCGGCCAGTTTTGTGCTGGTGGCATTGAGATAAAACGTTCTGCCATGGCTGCTGGCTGCCAGGCTCTGCCTGTGCTGCTGCCAGTGCAGCTTTTGGTCATTGAAAGGGGGAGAACTCTTCTTTCCTCATGGAAACAAAATGGCTTTGTGGAAATGTTTTTCTCCTGGCTGCCTGATCTAATGAGCAAAGTCCTTCCTCCCAGCCTAAAATGAAGGGAAATGAGGACAAAATTACTTTCATTTTGCTCTTTAAATTTATTTATTTTTTTAAGTAAGAGTCCTGACTCTTTGCTCCAGAACCCAGATGTCAAGATGTGGGATTCTCACCCGTCGCTTGGGGTGGGGAGCGTGCCTGGGGGAGGAGCTCAGCAGCAGGATGGCTTTGTCCATCTTTTCTGAGTGCACAATGACAGTGAGGCTGAGCTGCTGCATCTTTATGGTCCCTCCTGTGGGCTGGAGCCCTGGGAGCTGCTGGGGCTGGTAAATCATAAGGGTTGATCTTCACCCAGGACTCTCATGCTGGTTGCAATGCTGGTTAGCTTGGTTTAGTCTGGAAAAGCTCAGAAATGGCAAATTCTGGAAAATGGAGCTGAAATGATGAGGCAGCAGTCCTTGGGCTGCAGGAAACACAAGACTGTCTCTCAAAAGCAAAGCCTTCGTGTAGCTGGCGAAACAAAAGCCTTTGTCTGCCTATTTAAGGGCAAACTTCCCCCAGTCTCAGGTTTTTCTGCGCCAACCCAGATTTAGTCACATCTCGGACATGACCCAGTACATGCTCAATTAGATATTAAAAAACCTGATTTTTGGCCCCAGTATAGTGATCTAGTGACCGAGGGCAGTGCATTAGTTAATTGCAGTAGGAGAGTAACTAGAGAACATGTCACTGATGATGGCGTGAGATTCCCTTAAAGTGATCCCCAGATTAGGGATTAGAGTACTTAATGTTTTTCTTCTATAAAGGAGATGTTGGAGTTGAGTCCGTCTATGGGTGTTTGAGGCAGCTGCACTTGGACGAGCGCAAGTCTGCAGGGATTCCAAGTGCAAACCATTCCTTAATTGTTTGCAAATTCCCTCTGATCTCGCTGGATGGGTTGGCTTGCTTGGGATGTGTCTTTGCTTACGTACCATGCAAAGCTACTTGGCGTGTCAGCGTGCTTCTGACTCCTTTCTAAGATGATTTCAGCAAGGCTCTAGAAAAACACCAGCGAGAAGTCTCAGCTTCAGTGCTAACGAGGCTGCTGATGGACGCGTTGTTTGGACAGTTGTGGTGCTCAGCAGCATAAAGTTTATTAATAGTAGGTGGAGAAGCTGTTGCTGTGCCATGTGCTAACAGACACGCTCAACAATTGCTGTAGGAGATCTCTACTTGTAAAAGGCTAATGCTTAGTATTCAGCAGTGAATGAGAACTTGGGGAAGATTAACAGCCTTTGATTTACACCCAGCTGGGGCAGGGGTTGGAGCTTTGCCTGTTTATGCTGTTGGGCTTTGTTACATGGGATGAATATTTCATTACCTAGAAGTTGGGAGCTTGGCTTCTTGCATTTGGTGGTGTCAAGACAGTGTCGGTGCCTGAGGGGTTCCGTCACCTGTGATGAACTGAGATCAAATCTGTGGTGGGAGTCCCTTGGGCTTCAGAAGAGGGTGGGAGGAGATGGCTGGAGCCAGGCAAGGGTAGTTAAACCTACAGTTGGATCTAGGATAGTAAAGTGACTCTCCTTGTAATTTAAAATTGGTTGCAGTGCTCCAGAAAGCTGCCAGAGCAAAAACTTGACTTTCTTCTGTTCTGCAAGTTCATTTAAGAAATTAAATAAAATGGCTTTTGCTAGAGGTGTGTAAGATCAAGCCCGAAATCCCTGAAGCAGTGGGACGGTAAAGTACATCTGGACGGATAATCACCATACTCACTGATGCAGAAATTAAACCTATCATGGAGCTGGCATGCAGGAATCCACCTGGGTGTTCTGGGAAGTCTCTTGCTTAATCTGGTAAAACACGTTTGAGACACCAAGGAACTGCTAGATCATCAGACCAAGAGACTTAGAGCAAAAATCTTGTGAGGTGCTTTTTTTTTTAATATTTCCAGAACCTTACCTTGCTGTGCAACAACCAGGTGTTCCCAAAGTGTTTGGGGGAGTGACATGGAGCAGCTAAAAACGTACGTGCTCACTGCGGGGAGTTTTGCATGGCTGCAGCTTCTCCCATTTCACCCTTTGGAACAGCAGCTTGCAGCTGCCATGGCAGCAGTGGCCCTGCCGTGCCAAAGGAAGCCATGCCAGCGGCCAGGAACTGCCCAGTTCATCCTGCTCCAGCAGACCTGGGAACGGGCTCTCCCAGCAACCAGAACTTGCTCTCAGCCTTGGGGTGTCTTGCCCGTGGCACATCATGTCTTCTCTCTCCACTTGGCTCAGCTAGGTAGAGGTCATGGGCACAGGCATTTTTTGAGCCCCTGATTAAGGACAAGCCCTAGCACTTGACGCTCTGGGGAGGATTTGATGATGTGGTGGCAGGATTCTTACTGCCTGGCAGTGGGGCTGGAGGTGAGCAGGAAAGCACTAAGATCTGAGCCAGATTAGTACCCTTAGAAGCTGTGAGGTAAATCTTTAAGCAGCTAATGCTCCCAAGCAGCACTAAACACCCTCTCCACATGAAACTTGATGCATTTATCTGGTGAGTCCCTGAAATCTGTCTAGCTTGGGTTTGTTTTACCATGAATTGGGGAGAAAATAAATGTCTTCCTCTGTGTTGACCAAGTCTTAAGACTCTAGAAATGTCCAGTGGCCATCCTGTGGATGGCTGCTTCAGCTCAAAAACCTGTGAGTAGATGGAATCTTTTGAGGAATAATGCTTGAACAGAAATTTTAAAAACCCAAGTCTTTAAATTTGTACAGAAATGCTGTGGAGGAAAGAGCTGCAGTTACTCTTGAAGAGATCTTCAGCTCTCACCTGGAGAAGCTTAATGCAGCCCAGAAGAGCCTATAGCAGCCATGAGTTGTCATTCTCCTTCCAAAAGGATCAACGGATCAACTCTGAGCTCCTGAAACTTGCTGTGAGCTCCAGGGGTACATCTGAGCTCTCATGGCAGTGGCACGCTGTGGCACTGGTCTTCCACGTGCCCAGCAGAGAGCTTGGAGAACAGACCTATCAGCAGGGAACAGAGCAGATAATCTGAGGCAGGAGAGCTGCTCCCCAAGCTGTTGGGTGATGGAGAAGGGTGGTGGTGATCCTGGGCTGCTGCTGGGGCACTCACAGGAACGCAGCAGTGGGCAGATGATGCTGCCAGCCTGCCGTATCCCAGGGAAGGAATAACTTGGCATCCCTTCTGTTGCTTTGTAGTTAGCAGGCAAAGGTGCTGGTATCCCATCTGCCGGGGATGGTGTGATGAGCCCTGAGTGACAATCCTCTGAAATGCTGGGACTGATGTGATTGGACTTGCTTCTCTCTCCATCTGGTGGCTGGAAGGCACTAGGCCAACAGAGGTCGATCATTTTTCCCGAGAGTTTTTAATAAGTACGAGGCAGGTAGCGGCAGCAAGACGCTGAAACAAGTTGTCCTATGGCCAGTTTTCATCTTGTTTGATAGCCTGTCAGTAAGGCTAATGAGAATCAGGGTGTTAATAAGGAAGACAAGAAAACTTAATTCCTTCCTGGCTCAAAAGGGACATACTGGCTAGAAGAGCAGCTCCCTGAGACTAGACTGTGCAAGGCTATCTCAGAAATGGTTTGTAGCTCCACACTTGAGCATGCACAAAACTGGGAGGCCGGGTTTATTCCTTCCAGTTGGTTATTGGGATGTGTCTGGGCTGCTCTCTGTCCACAATAGCCATGGCAGGCAGATGCTCTCTCATGTTTGCTTTATCTCAAGCTGCAGAAGAAGTTGGGGACACAAATCAGTGGCACCCAGGTGTTCTGTAGCAGAAAAAAACGCGGTCGTTAGACCAAGTGCTGGGACTGCAGTGCTGCAGATAAGGGCTGGTACATGAAATGCTGCTGCCAGACACTGAATGGAGCAGCTCAGGGCTCTGCTGCTCTCACTGTTTTTCTCACCTTGGCTCCCTTCAACCTTTCACGTGCAAAAATGTCCCAAGTAGTTGAAATTTGCTTTTTCTCTAACTGAAATCCATGGTGGCGACACTGAAACTGGAGCAGGAGGTCTGCAGGCTCAAAGGACTGATCAAACCTGAATGCAGTGTGATCATTATTAAGCTACAAAGGCCAATGAAATAAATGAGCTCTTGGTTTCCACATCTCCCAGTTTGAAGACTTTGTCTTGGGTGGTTCAAAGTCGCCTTAAGTAATAAAGACTGCAGAGTGGGATGAAAGCTGCTGTTAAATGTAGGAACATGCAGAAATCCTAATTGGTGTCTGGAGTGCCTGAGTAGCCTCTGAGATGCAGTTGGGCTACAAGCAGTAAGCATTTCTCTGCAGACATTGGTCCTGGAGGCACTGGGAGCAATTTGAAATATAATGGCAGAACCATCCTATGTGCCCTCAGCTGCTGTCCTGTGATGTGAACTGGCCCTGCCAGCTTAGAAAATGGGAACTAGCAGGTGATTATTCATACTGAAACAGACAAAGGAGAAGGCAGTGGGGAACTTGTGTCTGCCCACAGCCTGCACGTGCTTTTTTTGGTCTTGTCTGGGATGAGAGGAAGGGTTCGACCTACAGCCCAAAATCCCCCCGGCCACGCTGAGTTAAAACATGAGCAGAGGACAGCGGAAGGGGTCAGCGAGGAGAAAAGCAGTTATGGTGTGACTTCCACTTTGGAAATGTGACATGGGGGCGAAGGCAAGGCAACAGGGGAAAAGAACCCAAACCAATCTGGTAACGTTTTAGATTTAGGTCTGGTTTAACACACGCCTACTTTGCCAAAGTAGGACAGTGCTTAAGAAAAGCATCTTTCTGACTGCTGCGATGGAGTTGTAGGACAGCTCGCTCCGGCGCTTGGGGAGAAGCTGTTCTTGGTGAGGCTGTGTGACATCGAGTCGTGACTGTCACCGGGCTGCTGGGTAATGGTGACAATTTCATGTGCTCGAGGGCAGCCGTTTCTTCAAGCTAGGACAAGCTGGGGACAGAAAAAACAGGCAGTCTGTCAGTCAAGACCTTCCGAAATGACAGCACTCGGGCTGCTGAAGGTGGATTTGTCATGGAATCATTAAGGTTGGAAAATACCTCCAAGGTTACAGAGTCAGACCTTTAACCGGTCACCACCTTGTCAACCAGACCAGAGCACTGAGTGCCATGTCCAGTCATTTCTTGAATACTTCCAGAGATGGGGACTCCACCAACTCCCTGGGCAGCCCCTTCTGATGCCTGACAACCCTTTGTGTGAAGAAATTCTGCCTGATGTCCAGCCTGAACCTCCCCTGGCACAGCCTGTCCTTGTCCTCGGACATGTGTGGTGGGGTCCCACCATGAGACAGCAGCTGGAAATGGGGGGAAGGTGACAGGTCTGCAGGTATTGTGAACTTTTTCAGCTGCTTGAGCCTGGAGGGGTTGTGTGCTGGTTGCTCCCCTTGCCAGTGGCTACAGACCAAGAAGGAATTTCGGTGGTTGGACTAGGTTAGAACATTGTTTCAAAAGCACATTTGCCTTTCAAAAAGTGAAACGGGGACCTTAGGGCCAGAGCTCAGACTAACGAGCTGCATGTGAAGGAAAACAAGGCGCTTGCTGGGGTTTGTGTGGAGAGATAACAAACTTAATTACATGGTGCAGCAGCTGTAGATAGAACAGGAAGCACGAGTGCTGAAGGGGAGATGGATGTTGCGTATCCTGGTGGGAGAGGAGCTCTGGTGATCTTTAAAAGCTGTTCTCAGTGAACAGTTTGAAGTTTACATGGCTGTCTCTGTCTCTCCAGAAAAGCTTTGCTCTTTTGTAGGTGTCTGATGTCTTGAAGGACTTGGATTCTCTTTTAGGCAATAAGAAGAGCAAGTGTTGAGGTTTTTAACATGGGTTAAACTGTCAGATGTTGATGGTATTCCCCAGGGAAGGATCTCTGGGTCCTCTCAGCTTGCCAGTGCTGTCTGCTTTGAGATAAGACATCAAAGCCAGGCAGAAGCCGTAAATGGGTGGGCACTTAATTATCAAACTAAGTGAAAAGTGTGCAAGGATAAACAGGTAGAGGTAAGTCCTGTGATGGATCTTCACTGCAGTCACTGAAGGGACCTCAGAAATGATCATTTCCTGATGTATACACAGACCTACTCATGCAAGGTGAGAAGTGGAGGACGGGAGTTCTGGAATTAGCCCCTAACCAACCTAACTTGCTGTTCTCTGGGAGCAGACCTTCCCCATGGGTCTCACCAAAGCCTGTTAATTGGGATACTTCCGGAAAGAAGGTGCTGTAGAACCAACCCTTGGGCTTTTGGAGTTTACATACCTAGACATTAGGGGCAGGTAAAGTTTTGCTTGCTCCCTGTCTTCTCCTCATGAGGCTGAACCTTCCCTTGCTGCAATGTGATCCCCAGGCATGCCGGGAGCCTGACAGGTTTTGGGCAGGGTGCTGAGTCAGAGCTCCAGCTGTAGTGGAGAAATCAGGAAAACCTTCTCAGAGATGGTGCAGCCTCTGCAGTGCTTTGTTGCAAATCAGAGGGCTTGGATTTGAACAAGCCTCTGGTCTCCCAAGCATTATAAACCCTAAACTTCCAGTAATTTTTGTCCAACGGGAATTCATGGAATTTCCCCGTGGCTTAAGGGCACTTGAGTCTTGGTGGTGCAGAGACTGTGCCATCAGAGGAACTGGTGGGACTAGAACTGGCAGTGTCCTCAAGCTTGGTGATGGGACATGCCTCCCAGCCAGAGCCTGGCAGCACAGACTGCTCCATGCCAAGCTCCCTGCACTCCCTGCCTAGGTGTCCTTGTGCAGTCTGCTCCTGGCAGGTGTGTTCTCCTTTTTTTTTTTTTTTTTTTCCAGAATAACTAAAAGACTTTCCTCTATCAAGTTTCCACCATGTGGGTCAGCTCTTTGTCCTTGGCTGTTTATGCCACATCCAGGACTTGATACCATTTCAGGCTTATGCATCTCCTGCCCTTCTCCCCAATCTGCACAGGCACAAGAGTGAGATGAGGCTGGACAGTTACCGAGATTTGCAGAGCAAATTCTGCTGTTCTCTGCTGGCAGCCAGGGAAGTAAAACTCCAAACTGACTGAGCTTCCCAAAGAGCAGGTAGACCTCCAGCCAGGGGCTGATGGCTTTGTGCTCCTGCCAAGCCCTCCTAATGCCAAATTAAGATTTTCCTTTGGCTGTTTGAAGTCTCTGAGTCCATGTAACAGTGCTGGAAATGGCATCAGGGGACCTGATCAGGGTACTGCTCTTCTTCAGGGAGATGAGACCCCCTCAGGGTCTGAGTTAAGAAGGGGGAAGGTTCTGCCCTTCTGTAATACGACTGCTGCAGTGTGATCCAGGCCTGATGCAGGATATTGCCTTATTTGATGTTATATCAGAGGCATTCAGTGCAATGCTACAAATTCAGTATATCAGAACCTGCTGTTTTGCCTGTGGCTTGATTGAACTCACTTTGTTTTGGTATCCTGCAGTGTAAGAAAAACAAAAAATCAGCATTTGTTTGGCCAGCACAGGCTACAGAGAAGGCACAAGCCCCATGGGCATGTGACAGGCTGCTGCAGAGGTGTTGGAGTGGTTTCTGCTGGAGATGGGCACTGGTGCAGTGCTGTGGGAAGAGCAGAGTGACAGTGACTGCACAGTCTGGAGTGTGGAGGGGGCTGTGGCAGGAAATGCCAGCAGGCTCTTGGCTGTAGCTGAGGGGCAGCAGGCAGCTCTGGGCGGACTGAGGGCAGGGGTGTCTTCAAAGGCAGCTGAACCTGGGATCCGTCTTTTCTGCCTTTTTCTGACTCTGATAAGGCAGCTCAGTGTACCTGCTGTCTGATACCTTGTGTCCTGGGCATCTTGCATTTTCTTCCTGCTGGGAATGCAAGAGCCAGATGGTTTTCTGTTCTTCCTCCCTCAGCTCAGTTGTGAGCTGAAATGTGTGGGACTACAGCCTCTTCCCTCTCCCGGTGCTGAGGGACATGGTCCTTGTCCCCACTCATGTTACATCTTGGCCTTGTCTCTGCAGTGCTCCTTCCTGGGAGTCTGGGTCCTGCTAGAAAGCAGTGACATGGTTAACAAGGCTCCCTTCCTGCTTTTACAAGTTCCCTGTGAGCTCCCTGGGGGAATCTGCTGTCTCCACAGGTGTACCTTCCATCTGTCAGCCAGTTTGTTGAAAGGATTTTGACAGGCAACTTTCCTCCGTAATCCTTAATAGCTTTGAATTTAAAATGTTTATGGCAAAGCTAATCCCACGAAACTCCCTGTAGTTTTAATAAATCTGTCCTCCAGCAAGACTCTTCTGGTGAGAGGAGGTAAATCTACTTCTTCCTGCAGTGATAAGTATCTGCAGACATGGCTGTGGGGCAGCTTTAAATCACCTGCTTGGTCCTCACTTCAAAACTGGTGTCTCTTCTCAGAGAGCACCTTGCTAAAAGCAAGATTTCATGTGGTGATCCATCTCCACAACCCCCATCAGGATAGAAAACTCTTGGAATCAGTCAGTCTCTTGTATGGCTGTTGGTGTTGGACACTCCATTTACAGCTGGAAGAGAGTAACTCAGGCTGGGATTTCTGGATGTTTCTAGTTCCGAATCCTTCACTCAAAACAGGGCAGCTTAGGTGGGACAAGACCCCAGGTACCCTGATGGAAAGTCTTTAGTATCTCTGAGGACAGACAACCCATGAGCTCTGGAGCGGGGGGACACTTTTGTTGTGCTCCCAAAGATGTCTTTAACTCACAGAATCATTACTGTGTGTTTGTGCAGGTGTCACTAAGAGGGAAGAATGAAGGAAGACATTCTGTAAAACTGCATAGTAGAGACCTCAGAGCAGCGGGCAGGCTGGAGGCAGTGTACAAGTGTCTCACCATGGGTATTTGGGCACATTGTGGTTGGGCCCTGCCTGGCCCAGCTGCAGGAAGCAGGATATCACAGGGATCCCAGGGCCCTGTGGTTAAACAGTCGCTATAGCCCTGGCTAGGAGGGGGGTGTGAGGGTTAGCCTGGCACCAGGAGCTGCCGGATGGCCCAGGCATCGCTGCCCTGCTTACCTTGGGCGGGAACACTGGGAGCTGCCCTGGCATCCTGCCCTGTGCTCTTTGTCCTGCGCCGCTGGCAACTGCTGATAGTCCCAGGAGATCCTGCCCTCATTAATGTGACACCCATTTCCCTGGTCCCTCAGCTCTTACCCTGGAGCAGGAGCAGTTGTGCAGGTTTGCACAGGAAGACCCTCTTCCCTGTTCAAAAGGGATGTCTGCTGCTCCTCTGCCGGGCTCTAGAGCATCCTGTGGAGCAGCACGGATCTACACAACAGCAGGGGTGGGAGTGGAGGGTCTGCTTGCTGCCTGTGCCTTGAGGAAAAGGGCTAGGGGGGGTCTGATCAGAGACTCTACGTGCTGTGGGGAAAACAGGCTTAGCTGTAGCCTGGTTTTGGGAGGAGACATTAGCCGGAGCATGGCTGAAGAGCTGCAGGAGGAGTGGATGTTCTGGAATGTGCAGGTCAATACAGTGTGAGCGAGTGTGAGTCATTCCAGGCCATTCAAATGAGATCCTGGGCTGGGCCATCCTCCACCTCCCAGCAAGAGCCCTTGACCTCCTGATCCCCACCATAAACGTGGTTATCTGGGCCCAGAGGAAACCTTGTCCTTCCAGATCCTTGTGAAAGTGACTCAATATTTGCAGAAACCTTTCACATCCAAACCATTACCTAATCCTTGACTGCCGTGAGGTGGCTCACAGGTTCCTGCTCTGCTGGCCTGATTCCTGGGTGGCTGTGCCAGGGTGTGGATGTGGGGCAGGGGTGCGTCCTGGGGGAAGGGGGACAATGGCCCTGCCCAGGCTCAAAGTGCCACTTGGCAGCTGTAACCGCCCCAGGGCGGTGTGGAGCTGCTTTGTGGTGTCCTGTCTGCTCCAAGGGCTTCTTCTGCCCCTGGGGTTGGGAAGCTGGTGCAGTGCTTGGCCAGAGGTGCTGCCTCGGTGGCTGCAGCCAGCGATGATGATGTGGGAGCTGGAATGGAATTATTGTGATACCAAGTGATGCTTCCCAAGTAACTGAGGGAGCTCTGTGCTCTTCATCTCCGTAATCCCTTTGTTTTCTTTGCGGTGCGTGAGGCAGGTGACGGTGTGAGTTAACACTGTTAACCTCAGTGAGGAAAATCCAGTGGGGGGGTTTCCCCCTTGCCATGTGAGCTTTTGAATCCTCATCTGTGCAGGTGCCTGAGGTAGCTGTAATTGTACAATCTCACAGATTCTTTGGATGTCTCGGAAGCGTGCCCTGTGCTCATGGGAAGTGGGAAAGATGAACACCCCGTAGCTCTGGTGGTGTTAATCCATGCAGGTAGCTCGGAACCCTGGACCATCTCCTCTCTCTTGCTTTGACTGTCCCTCTTCCCTGCATCACCAAGCCTGACTCTCATCCTACAGGTGAAAGACATCTCTTTCCTAGAAGATTTTTCTTGTTCTGGAAAATGCTGATCTCTCAAGTAAAACTCAACTCCTGATCCTTTAGTTGTGGGTCTGGACCACAGCAGGATTTCCCAGCTGGCTCCTGCTGGGATGAGAGCAGATGACAGAGCTGGATGACAGAGCAGGACTTTGTGAGCCGACTGCCTCCTCCTGCCTCTCTCTAGAGATGCACAGGAATACCCAAAGGCATGATGGGAATGTCAAACGACTGGGACTTAATCCAAATGTCTTTTTTCTCTCCCCCTCTCTCCATCCAGGTGACGGAGCTGAACGAGCCCCTGTCCAATGAAGAGAGGAACCTGTTGTCCGTCGCCTACAAGAACGTGGTGGGGGCACGGCGCTCATCCTGGCGAGTCATCAGCAGCATCGAGCAGAAGACCTCTGCCGATGGGAACGAGAAGAAGATCGAGATGGTCCGTGCCTACCGCGAGAAGATCGAGAAGGAGTTGGAAGCGGTGTGCCAGGATGTGCTGAGCCTGCTGGACAACTACCTGATCAAGAACTGCAGCGAGACGCAGTACGAGAGCAAAGTCTTCTACCTGAAGATGAAAGGGGACTATTACCGCTACCTGGCCGAGGTGGCCACCGGGGAGAAGAGGGCGACCGTGGTGGAGTCTTCAGAGAAGGCCTATAGCGAAGCCCATGAGATCAGCAAGGAGCACATGCAGCCCACCCACCCCATCCGGCTCGGGCTGGCGCTTAACTACTCGGTTTTCTACTACGAGATCCAGAACGCGCCGGAGCAGGCCTGCCACCTGGCCAAGACGGCCTTCGACGACGCCATTGCCGAGCTGGACACCCTCAACGAGGACTCCTACAAGGACTCAACGCTCATCATGCAGCTCCTCCGCGACAACCTAACGCTCTGGACGAGCGATCAGCAAGACGACGACGGCGGAGAAGGCAACAACTAGACCCCCCCGATGGACTGGCAGCCGCACGCTGATGCTAACTACTGCAGTCTTTATTTTTTTCCCACGAGTGGGGGGGGGTCCGGGGTGGGGGAGGGAAAGGGAGGGGACACCTTCCCAGGGAGGCCCCCCACAACCTGTCTTTGATTGCCTCGTTGACATTTTTGCCAAAACACCACTAGTGGAAGTCAGGCTGGCTGTGCTGGTATGGAATAGCAGCCTCACTGGCATATGGACTGTTCTGTAGATTATTAATACAAGTGGAGCTGTCTTTAATTTAACTTTATTGCTAGAAATAAAAAGGGTTTTAAGACGAATTTGCGTGGATGGAATGGCCCTCGTTTTTAAGGAAAGCAACGCAAATACATTAAAAAAAAAAAAAAAAAAAAGGGGGTTTTGGGGTTCCAGTAAGGCTTCGAGCGTTTGTTTCCGCAGCCCAGGTGCCGTGTGCCCGCACCACATCGCGGGGCCTCTCTCTGCAGCGCTCTGCCTGCCAGGGTGCAGCTGCAAATCCCCAAATTGAGAAGGAATTAAAAATAAAACCAACAAAACTAAAGAATTTGGGGCTCGCAAAGCCCTGGGATTTAGGCCATCCAATCTTTCTTTTCTTTTTTTTCTTTTTTTTCTTTTTTTTTTTTTTTGGGTTGAGATATTTATTAGGGTAGCTTACAGTATTAACACTAAATTGCAGTTTACAGTATTTCTACATTACAGCCATATGACATCAAGCCTTTGATTGTCTGTTTTTCTTTCTTTTGCTAGTTCTTTTGGCTTGCCTTCCTGAGCAGTCCTCGCCTGTGGACTGGCTTTAGCTATTCTGTGTCGCCCAAGGCAAGAAGACCGCCCGCCCGAGGAACATCAAAGCTGCTCTAGTTTTTTGGTCAACAGCTTAACAGGTGCTTGGCTAGCGGCTGTTTCAACTATTTTAAGTCCACAGCAAAAGGTTTAAGAACTTAATTAGACAAAGGGGGAAGTGTTTAAACTTAAAAATGCCACTTAAATAAAAAATAATAAAAAAAAAATTAAAAAAAGAGCATTCAGGTCTGTATGTCATGTACTGTGTTTGGTATTTCAAAAGACCATTCTGATTTAAGGTGCCACAGCTGCTTCCTCAGGGATTGCACTGCCATTTCACTCTGCCTGACTTTCTCCCACTGTACCATGAGGTTTGTCAGCAGATCTCCAGCACCCAGGGCTCCCTTGTTTGTCACCAGGGAAGCCGGGTGTGTTTTCCTTTCTCCTGGGGAAGCTTGTGGTGTAATGAGTGAACTTCAGGAGCTTAGACACTAATTTGGTAGAGAAATTCCTCAAGGGAAGAGCTACAATCATAGACATTTCTATCCACCATCGGGAGCCCAGGAACTTAGTTCTCTTCTTAGCAAAATCTTTTCTGAGTCTGTCTGATCCGGCCGGGGGCGGGAGTCGGGGCATCTGAGTTGCTTAGCAGGTAATACTTACCCCATTTTGAGTAAATTTAGCTTTAATTTTGCTTTTTTCCATGGTTGTTGGAGGTTCACTGCTGTTCTCTGGCTCGAGGAGTGCTGCGCCCTGCAGCGCTTCCCCCAGCGCTGCGCGGTGAGGAGAAACCGCGCTCGTGCTTTAATTCCTTATCGTGATTCTGACGCTGATTTTGGAACCAGGCTTCCCCTGTCCCTTGCGAGAGCCAGCCCCACACGGCGCGTCAGGCACACACGGCACCGCCGCTCCCGCTGCCGGGGGGGACGGACACGGCCCAGAGCCGCTGCCCGACTGCCCGGGAGCGCCTCTGCCTCGGCCCTGCCCCGGCACGGCTTTGTCTCGGCCGGGGTTCCCCCTGCTCCGAGTCTGGCCCGGGGAATTCGGGGCGCAGCATCCCACGGCAAGGGGCGTGCGGTGCCGGCATGTGCCGGGACCGGGAGATGCTTTAGGCTTCCCTCTCATCGACCCCCGTGTCCCGTGAGCAGTGTTGTCCCAGCTGTATAATTTGGAAGTGATTTACTGGAATTACAAAACCTATCTTCTTTTTTTTTTATTATTTTTTTTCCGAATAATTACTACTCTTTTTGGCTTTTTGCTCTGGCTGCTTTAGGAAACTTATGCAGGAGAGATGGCACAAGAGGGCTAAAAACGGAGTGGGGGTCAGGGACTTGATTTTTAAGCAGCTTGAATGGTTTCTTTCATTTTTTAAGAGATGCACTTGCCTATGATACTGTCTCTCCAGTGAAATGATTACTGCTCCATTACTCTATTGATACAATATTGTGCATGCTAGTGTCGTATTTCTATACAGTAGCTTGAAATTTATTAACTTATACTGTAGATGTTATGTATTCCTATGACAAAATAGTCTTCAAAAATTTTTTAAAGTTTTTTAATTTATTTTTCTTTCCTTTTTTTTTTCGGGGGTAAAGTTTGCTCTACCAAATAGTGATCGTAACAAACTGATCTGTTATGGATGTTGCTATAGTGACATGCAATTATATATGATTTTGTTTTTAAAAAGGAAAAAAAAAAAGCAAAAGAAAACACCAGTGTTAGCTTAATCTTAATGTCTGGTGTTCGTCATGGTGAAATTATAACTATTACAGTGTAGGAGAACAATGACTGTGTTCTTTGAATGAGCCTTTGTTTGTGCTTTTTGTCATGTTATGCAGTGAACTATTTTTAAGGTCTAATCAGTGATTATTTTTCCAACTCCGTGTTTCTGTAAGGAATTATTTCACACACGGACCATTCTTAGCAGTTTTTCCTCAGTGATGGAATATCATGAATGTGAGTCATTATGTAGCCGTCGTACATTGAGCAAATAAACTTACAGATCTGACGTCAGCGCTGCTTAATTGTTATCGCCTGTCTCGACTTTCTGGGGGGCTCCGTGGGACGGGGAGGGGCTCGGGAGTGGCCTGGCTTCTGCTCCTGGGGCCACCTCCCTTCTGCTGCTGCAGAGGATCCGCATCCCTGCGGGTTAAGGGTTCGCCAGGCTCCTCCCCGGGGCAGAGGCGAGTGGGAGCCGTGGGTTCAGGAGAGTCCCGTGGGTTCAGGAGGGTCCCGTGGGTTCAGGAGGGTCCCGTGGGTTCAGGAGGGGGTGGGTGGGTGCTTCCCCACCTCCGTCCTTCCCCGCCTCCCTCCCTTCCCGCTGGTTTTCCGCTCGCAGCCACACGCGCGGTGACTCACGCTGTAAAAATACTTCCCCTCCCCGGGAAACTATAAACAGAAAATGCGCCTTGACTCACGCGCCCTGCGAGGGATCCGGGGCTGCAGCACCGACACCCCCGGGAAGGGGCTGGGATCAGCCCCCAAGGGGCCGTGCCAAGGAGGGGCTGGGGGCTCAGCGAGCACCCCCACACAGAGAGGGATACCCCGAACCCCATCCCAGCGCCGTGGTGCTCCCACAGCCTCCGCTCCCGGCTCGGGTGGCTTTTCGGGAAGCGAAAGTCACCGTGGCGTGGCCACAGGAGAGGGGAGGGGGCCGGGGATGCTCCTCGGGGGGCTTCTTCCCCTGGAGTCACGCTTGGGCTGGAAAAGCCTCACACCCTGACTCGCACACACACGGGAAGCCCCCCAAGGACAGGCGTGACCCCCGGCAGCAGGATTTGATCGCTGGGATCGGAAATTGATCCCCCGTGTCTTCCTGAGACCTGCCAAACTCATCACACCCGAGACTGCTGGGGCAGAGGGGGTGGGGGGCAGGGGCTCAGGGGGCACGTGGAGCCCCCCGAGCTCGGAGAGGGGCCTCGCAGCTGCAGGATTCCTCCCAGGTCACCGTCTGCCTGCGGGATGACTCAGGGGGGATTAGTGGGATTTGACTGAGCGGGGAACATCGAAGCCGTGGGCTTGACCTCGGCCATGTAGGGCCGGTCCTGCCCAGAGACCCGGGGGCACGGAGGGCACAGGGGACACGGGGCCAGCCGGGGCCAGATGGCACCGGGACCACAACCCACCCCCTCTTAAGCCCCCCAAGGAGGCTGCGGCCCCTGAGCTAAACCTCCAACCCGGCCCCTCAGACAATGGTGTGGAAGGAAGGGGGAGCACTGGGGGGCAGGGCTGGGGCTCAAGGGGCTGTGCTGCTGGAGTGGGCTCTTGCCCATGAAGCCCCCATTTACCTTCTGACCCAAACAGGATGTGTGTGTACTTGTTTTTCAGGGGTGCAGCATCTCAGAATGGTGACACTGGGGTGTGGAGACCCCAAATGTTCTGATAGGGCATGTGATAGCTGGAGTGTGGGAGAGCGGGGATGAGGGGACTCACTGTGCTGAGATCTGGGATTTGAGACACCTGGGATGTAGGAGACCTAGGTTGTGGAAAACTGGGATGCTGAGCCAGGGATGCTGGAGACCTGGCATGTGAACACCAGAGATGTTGGAGATCTGGGATGTAAAGCCCCCAGGTTGCTGGAGGTCTGTATTTGGAGAGCTGAGATGTAGGAGATACCCAGATGTGGAATATCCAGGATAGGGAGACGCGGGTGTGAAGATCTGGGACATTGACCCCAGGATGCTGAGCCCAGGCTGTGAAGATCTGGATAAGAACGTGTGGGGTGTGGAGCCCTGGGTTGCAGCCCCCAGGTGCTGAGCAGGGCTCGGGGACCCTCCTGCTGGCCCCTCTGGCCCCAGGCAGCCCCATCCCGGTGCAGCTCCCACCAGGAATGGCACAGCCATGGGAGATGGACAAGGCACAGGGATGGGTTTCTTTCACCAGCTTTTATTCCGGCTGATTCTGTCAGTTCTTTCACATTTATTCAAGGCACTCAGTGGCAGGGCGAGTACAAAATCAACAGTAAAAAGGGGGTGGGTGTGAGCAGGCAGCTGGAGGGGGGGGGCAGCGGCGGCTTCTCCTCTTCCTCCTCCTCCTTCTCCTTCTCCTCGGCGCCGCCTACTTCTTGGCCGGCTCCTTGGCTTGGCTCTCCACGGTGACGGGGATGGTGATTTCGGCAGACTGGATGGCGGGTTTGGGCAGGGGGGCCTCCACTGTCAGCATTCCGTCGGGAGACAGCGAGGACCGCACGGCCGTGGCTTCCACGCCAGGGGGAAGGCTGGGAGGGGAGGGGAGGGGAGGGAGAGGTCACGGCTGCAGCACCAAGCCAGGGGATGCGGTGTTCAGCCCCAAATCGCTGCCTCTCCCACTCCCGGTTTGGCTGAGCAGCATTCCCGGTTTGGCCAGTGGGCTTTGGAGGGTGTGGGTGGGTGGGAAAAGGTCCCCAAAGACGTCAGGGGCTGCAGCAGGTGTCTCCCCACCTCCCCGGTACTTACGTGTATTTTCGGGTGAAGCAGCGGGAAATGAAGCCGTGTTCATCCTGCTTCTCCTCGTGTTTGCCTGGAAGGAAACAAAACCCCGAGAGGGTTGGAAGGGGCTGGCTGGGTTGGGAACCTTCCTGCCCCACCCCAACACTTGAGAGGGGCTGATTCTGCCTGTTCTGGGTTTTTTGCCATAATATCAGCCTGCAACAACTTGGGGGGACCAGGGACCGTTGGGCTGCTCCAGATGCATCCCCCAAATTCAAGTGGAGGAAAAGTGCAGTGCCAGGAGCTGGGGGTGGCTAAAGGGGCCCAAGAGTGGCCAGATGGCCCCACAGCTTGGCAGGGCTGGAGACTGAGCACACCCCTCTCCCTGAGGCTGCACCCCAAATTCCTCTGGCTGGCGAATTGCCCTCATTCCTTGCAGGCCCCCCTCACCCCGCAGGAAGCACATCCTGGCCTCTTGCCACAGCTCTGGGCTTTGTCACAGCATCCAGGGCGCTGTGGGGGAGCGCAGGGGCTGCGGGGCTGGTGACACCCCACATCACCCCCGTGGCTCCTGCTGGGGGGTCCCTCCCTGTATCCTTCTGGAACAGCAGCAAGAGGTCAATATATGGGGCTGGGGGGGTCTGTGCACCTGAACGCACTCCAAGGCTGAGATGTAGTGCTGGGCCTTCCTCTGTGCCTTGATTTTCCCTTTCCCTTTCCCTTTCCCTTTCCCTTTCCTTTTCCCTTTCCCCTTCCTTTTCCCTTTCCTCTTCCTTTTCCCTTTCCTCTTCCTTTTCCCTTTCCTCTTCCTTTTCCCTTTCCTCTTCCTTTTCCCTCTCCTCTCCTCTCCTCTCCTCTCCTCTCC
>VZRV01006407.1:761507-815180 GCA_013398115.1 Falcunculus frontatus | reverse complement strand
AAAAGCTTATTATGAAGATATATTTTCTAATTAATCTTTTTTCTTCTCACAAGCTCTGTTTTTTGCATTATTTACCTATTTACCAGTTAAGTTATATCAGGTGGTCAGAGGACTAATTGACCATAAATCAATTATTCTATTTCATTTATAATTACAAAACAGTATTTTTCATGTTTAGTTTGCTGGTGTGTAACCTTTTCAGTTGGTTTTTCACGCCACATGAGTCAGTGGCACTAATGAGCCAGATATGGTGGTAGTAATTAGCTGAAATGAGCTTCTTCATTCTTTTCCCCCCCTGTGATTTCTTTTCATTTATTTTTTTTTAATCTGACCCTTTATTGAGAAAGACTATATAACTCTGTGATCTTGAGTCAGGAAGCTACTCTGCTGAGTTTCAAGATCAAGTAAGCTTTAGCTCAGACTGAGTAATGACCCCAACAGCATCGTTTAGCAGCAGGGTGTAAATTTATAATCTTCAGTATTGCAGCGCAAAAGTTCTGCTACGTGTATTACAGGAATTATTCCATTAGCTGTGGCACAGGACACAGTTTTCTTCAACTAAGAGTTGCAACTAATGGCAAATGTCACATACACCACTCAGCTTTACTGTGAGTGAGCAAGGGTCAGGGTAAAAAATTCCTAAACTGCTTGCAAAAGCCAAGTTTTAATTCTGTTTTTCTAGAACAGGTTTAAGATTAACTTGTGAAGACCGATCTTTTAGATACATCAGGTATCTGATACTACACGTAGGCAAGGAAGTATAGGGGGGAAATTCCCTGAAAGACTGACTTGTTTGGACAAATGCTACTTTCATTTCCAGCAAACCTAGAGTTCTACCCTACGAAGTATGAATAATACTTTTTCCTATACCAACATTTGGAGTGATACTGTAAAGTATATCAAAATTGCACTTTTGAATGCATTCTGGACAATAAACTACAGATATTAAACTACAGAACAATTTTTGAAGTGCAGTCTCTTGGCAAAGCCTTTTTGCATATTCCAGATTTTGCAGCCAGCTGCTTTAAGTAACAGGAAAAAATTAGTAGCTCATACTTGTGAGTAAGAAAGGAATCAGCATCAAAGATTATGGGTACTTTTTTCTACTGCAGTCCTGATAGTTTTATACACTTTTTTCTAATTCAACTGAAGTGCTGTGAGGCCTCACTAAGATCAAACTTTCAAAACAATGGAAGGCTGTTCTCTTCTCCAGTTGTTAACTCATATTTAAGATAGATATGTAACTTTAACTAGCAGGGTGATATTTTTGCATATTTCAAAAGAGAATGTGATACTGTTAAGGGGTATGACATTTGCCTGAAGGGACAAGTGGGAAACAGCAATGTCATAGAAATATTCCAAATTCTCTTCTGAAGGCCTCTTAATCACGTCATTGGTCAATGGCACAGGAGTTATCCTTGAGTAAGGTGACTGGGCAAACTGGGGAGATAAAGTGGTTGGTTTAGTTTCTGCAGTTAAAAATAGCTGATTATTTAGTACCTGTTGATGAAAGTATATCTAAGGTGGATTTAATACTATCATGAAAGCAACTTTGTTTAGACTAAAAAAGCTTGAAATTGAGATTTTTGATTCTGAATTTGTTTGTTAATTTTGGCATGGCTTTGGCAAGTCATAATTCATCAGGAGAGGAGTGAAAATGAAATTTAAATTTAAGTACTTATAATCTAAACCTTTTAATGTCTTTGTTCCAGAGGAAGGACTCTCATGCATATCAAACACTGAATTCCTCCTAACCACCGTCCACATCTACTAGGAACCTCCCCTTGTTTATTCCTTGTGACAGAAATCCAATTGTCATTGTAAAGGACAGAGACACAAATTGTTGTAGAGGATCTTTATGACCCTGCTGTTGATTAAGTTGAAACATTTTTGAGAAATACTGCATTAAATATAATTTCCATAAGAATGTAATTAACTAATTACCAGACAAATATTAAAAGACTAATCTTCATTCTTGCTCATTAACAGTGAACAAAGAGTGATGGTATCCTTTGTTGTTGTTGTTGCTTTCCTTAATTGTATGTAGACTGGCCCACAGTTACCTGAACCAGCACTTGGATAAAAATATTGGATCAGGAGTTTAAGAAACTATTTAAATGGATGCAGTGAGACAGAGTCTGTGCCAGTGAAGCTACACTGATTTATACAAGCTGTGGATCTGGCCTGTGAATTTTATTTTTGACAATAACCGCTATTACAGCACAGTCAGGACTTTCTACGGGCATTCTTTATGACACAGAGCACTGGCTCAGCATCCATAACTAATTTGGTGTTGAATGAAGTGATCGCTATGCACTGAATTGATATTGAAACTTCCCATTGAGAGAACGTTCCAAAAATAGCAAAATTCAGCATGTGCTCAGAAAAAAAGAACCTTTTTCTCAGGGGAATAAAAAGTCCGGTCATTTTAGCTGAAGTATGGATCTTTGAATTTTATTCATGTTTTTGATGATTGTGCCACCATACTATGGGTAGAGCGGTGTGGCCAAGGATCACTGGATTGAAAATGGAATTGGTCATTATTCTTTGCAGTCTGCAAGGAAGGTGAAGCAAATTCTGGGTCAAAATCCTTGAATCAACACTCTGAAAATCAGAATTTCACTCAGACAGCAGTAGTTCTGTACCAACTTCCAGGTATGCTGTCTGCTGTTTCTGCGTTGTCTGTTCGTATTGTTCAGCAATGACTAATAAAATTATTCCTCTCATTTCCTAGTATGTTCTTACTTTGCCTTTTAGTAAAAATTGGGAGATAAAGAATAACATCAAAGAGCAATTGAATATGGTCTAGTAAGTGCATTTCTCACCCTTAAGTACGGCTTGTTACATTTCATTTTGAAAAATGAACCTGTATTTAGTATAAATATGAGGGATCCTGGTGAGAATAAAAGCACCCCAAACCATTAAAAGAAAAAAATCTTTTCTTTTTGCTGCTATATAATTTTGAACTTAGCAATTTGTACTACATTTAAGGAAAAAAAGAAATTGCTGGCAACTTGGACACCAGACTGCAGGTAAATGAAATTTTAAAAGAAGGATTTAGTATTCTTTAAGAAGGAAAATGAATTTTGTCAGTTCTTAGAAGACCCTTAATTAAATTGAAAGGTGACTTACTATGCTACTTTTATACATTAAGGGGAAACTATTAAGATCTTTTGCTGACCAGTATACTGAAGTCTTGCTGGGCTGCTTTGTGGAGCTGCAGAAATCTTTCCCTCTTTGAACTGCTGTAAAGTGTTATGAAAAGATTTAATACAGCTTTGCTCTCTTCTTGTGGTTACCTATAGAGTGGACTTAAAATCCCGGTATTTGCCACTGAACATTAATTTGTTACTGTTCTAAGTAAGAAATGTTGCTCAGGGCAGTCTGGACAGCAGATACTGAATGTTAATAGATCCCACCAAATGACGGTAACTCTCTGAGGCAGAGGTAAGATAATTCATGGCTGTTTCCCAAGTAATCTCTCATGCCCTGTCTCACTCAGGACAAATGCCAGGGAAAAGAGAGGCTGTCTGGCACATGCTTCTGCAGATACTGATAGAAAGATTATCAGTACACTTGGTTTACTGTTGTCTTAAGGATGTAAGGTACCAGTCTCTTCCCATTGCATACCTAGCTTTCTGTCTCTCCTAAAAACGATCCATTGCATCTGCTGAACAAAATGGAATGTTGCAAGAAGGTATTCTATCAAATTCATAAAAGCAGATTATTTTCCCAAGCTAATACTGCAGTAGTGCTCTAGTGCTGTTCTGACAGAAATAACTGTTCTCTAACATGATAGAGAGATGAATGAGAAATCCACTCCACTTGTAGTCAAATCCTTTTCCAAATACATATTTTCCAAAACATTAGGGAAGTTTAATTGTTTTATGTCAAATTTGAGCATAGATATACAGCCCACATTTCTAAAATTTGTCTTTGATTTCAGTTGAAGATAGCAGTCTTCAGTATTTCTTGATATAACATGTTAAACTGTAAAAAACCTACTATGATTCTCTCCAGAAAAACTTAGATTTCAGTGGAGAATATATATATATATATGTTGTTTGTCGGTGTAGGATTTAAAACTCACAGGGAAACACCTACATGAAAGTCAATATTTAACTCTAAGCTATTGTCATCTATTAGTCAATGTAAAACCTGTTAAATTCTATGTACACCAGACACAACACATTATAAAGGAGGAGATAAGGACCTCTCTTCCTTTAATGTGGATTATGTCTTCTGTTTTTATTTCATAACTACAATTTCAACCCTGTACTTTATGGCACTAAGGAATAAAAAACAGGAAAATAGAAGAAATAACTTATTCAGAAAAAGGAAAGTTTATTTCTTGAAAACTAAAATTAGATCCACTCTTTAGGTATGATTACTGTTATTTCAGCATTCTGCAATCAGAATTCTTTATTATATAGTTAAAATAAAACTGTTAGTTTTATCTTTACCATTCTAAGCCTATTTTATAAAAGCTCCATTTTCATAGCGGTTGGCTGTCTGAACCTCTTGATATTCATAAACCCATTAAATTATAGAATGGTTTGGAATGGATGTGACCTTAAAGATCATCTGGTCCAACCCCCTCTGCCGTGGACAGGGACATCTTCTAATAGACCAGGTTGCTCAAAGTCCTATCCAGCTGGGCTTTGAACAGCTCCAGGGATGGGGCGTCCACAGCTTTTCTGAGCAACCTGTTCCAGTGCCTCACCACCCTCACAGTAAAGAATTTCTTCCTAATATCTAATCTGTATCTGCCTTCTTTCATTTTAAATCTGTTTTCTCAAGTTCTATTACTTCATGCCCTTGTAAAAAGCCCCTCTCCAGCTTTCTTGTATGCCCCTTTCAGGTATTGGAAGGCTGCTCTAAAGTCTCACAAGAAACCTTATTTTTCAAGAATGGAGAAGTCTAGTTTAGAGGGTACCAAGGATCACAAACTTCAATTGGAATAAAAATCATCTGGTTTCATTGACTTGAATGAAACAACTCCAGTTTATCCCATCTGGGAAACTGGACTAAATTCAGGCAGTTTCCTAGAATTACAGAGAAAAGTATTGCCTTCACTCTACTGGAAGGGAAAAAAATTAGAAAGAGCAGTCGCAAGAAAGTCTTATGTATATCACTTTTTTTCCGTATATAATTTTTTTTTTCCATCATCCCCTCCCAGCTAGTTATAGTTTAGATTTAAATCTATGGCTGCAGTGTTAGAGGAAATTCTTAAATCTGTGCATGTTCCTTATCTCTGATACACAGCAGCTGTCCTGTCTTCCGTGAAATCCTTCTGAGATTTAGATCCCAGTTCAGAAATCAAGTCTAGTGAAAGAAATCTCTGTGCTGTTATGTGAAGAATGTGAGACAGAACTCCCTGTAGTCTTTGCTGGTTCTAGTTGCTGTGATTACATCTTGTCACTTTCTGAGCTTTCTTAAGTATTGAGCATATGAACAGCAATATGAATAAAGAAATTAAGGTGCTTTTCTGAAGATGCTTGAACCCAAGTTTTAAAACCATTCTTGCAGATCAAAGGCAGACATTGATGGACAATTACTTGGTAATAGCTGCCATTAGCCATTCTTGCAAGTGGATACATCTAGAAATAGGCAAAGAACTGTATTTGCCTGTGGGCAAAAAGCAAAATCCACTCTACAATTAATTGTGTCATCTTCCGGTCTAAAAAGTCCACTATGTGATGCAGGTCTGCAAGGCATCGCAGTGTTGGGGATATACACACACACTGTGTATCGTTGATATTTAAATACAACATTAGCACTTATATTTATCATTGTTTTTAGTAGCTCACAATCCCATGGAGCTGGTGTGAAATACTCTGGTAAGAGAGTGCCTGATGATGCCAAAAGTCTTCAGATACTTCACAGGGTGACTACACTATCCATGTCTACTATAAATCCTTACATGGGCACCTGCTTATGACTCCTTGAAAAGATTTCATGTCCTTGTCCTCATGGATCTTTCTGGAGTAGGAAGTATAGACAAGTGTGCAGGAAAGAGTTTTGAGCCAAAGAGAACTAGACACATTAGCACTTTTGTCCTTCAACTGTATTTTTGATGTGCTCAGACGAGAGCAACAGTTAGAATTCAAAAATTCAGAAAGTATTTTCTTGATAGAAAACAAATAAGTAGCTTTTTAAAAACAGTGTTGAGGTCTATTTAGGTGTATTAGATATAGCTATGCATGTAGAAATGTATGTGTTTGAATGAAAGCTTCACCAGCTGTGTTGTGCTTTATTACTATCTTTAACTATTGACCAGATTGTTTTTTTCCTGTAGTAACTCTATGTCTTTCAGTGTACAGAATGAAAAAAATAACCTGAATTCAGTAGTTGGGCCTTTATCAATAAAGTTCTCCTTTTCTGGAAGCTATTTGTTACCATAAGGTATGACAGCTGCTTTAAATCAGCTGCATTAATATACTGACATTTTTAAATATTATATTACTGGTTTTTTATAGCACATTTTTATATATAGGAACTCTTTTTTAGCTGTCTCAGTTACTATTTTTTCCTTTTATGTTCTGTGACACTTTTAATTAAATGAAAATTACATTTCCATCTCCCTGAAAACTATCCTAAAAGAATGTCATCAAAGCCATAGTGCTTACATCAGCAATAATCTGCAACTGGCGCTATGTAGCAAATTCTTATTGATATATGGCATGGAGTCCTGACACCACTGGAAGCAAATGCAAAACTCCCTTTCATTTCTGTAGGAGTAAATTTTGACCTATGATTTTCTCTCATGGATCTAGTTAAAAATGCAAGTGTGTGGTGAGCTCATGAACAGAGAATACTGTATCAGCATTTAAGAGTCTGAACAGCTGAACAAGCAGGTAGCACTGCTGATACTGGGCGTCAGAGCTTGTTGGTAACTTGAAGCAGATATACAGCACTATGGTGAAAATTAGCATCTGCTAAAGTATTATAAGCTAGCTTTTCTGGATCTGATATGAATTTCATATTAGTGTAATAATACTTTGAATTTGGCTGGTGATTTTGACAAGCAGGATATAAGCGGCCTATGTAGAGAAGATATTCCATTAAATAAAGTGTATTCATCAATTTTGAAACCATGTCTATGTGAAAAGTAACCTATTATTTTTCTCTATAAGACTTATTGTAGTATAAAGTTCCAGAAAGATAACATCCATTCTATCTTTATAATTGATGATTCTTGCATTTACAGGTGTTCTGGACAGAAAGAGAATAACTCATATAATTTGCCACATTTTCTCACAAATTCTTTTAAGGCCTTGGATTTTAACCAAGCTGCATTCAAAGCTCTCTTTGTTAATGATAGCTTTCTAGGCAGATCTATATTATCAATTCTTGAATCAGATGATATATTCTGAAAAGATATGCACTGTGTCTTGCTTACCTCAAGAAAACATATTGGGATGGAGGATTTGGGATTTTGCTAGTGTGATATTTCAGCACATACAGAAAAACAATGCTCCAATATTAAGTTGCTCCAGAATTAATTTAACATTTGAATAAAATTAAGACTAGTTAAAATAAAGGTACTAATTCTTTTATTTTGCAATGTTAAAGTAGTTGACACAGTTGTAAAACTGGACCTAGTTCTGTCTCTTTAATTTTGCTTCCAGTGCCTGACTCAGCTAGCTAAAGGGGGAGGATGTTTATTCCCTGTTAAGGTAAGATCCAGATGTCATCTTATATGTGCAAGTGTGACCCTATGATTATGTTTTATACAAAGATATTTGGGGAATAATGAACTTGTTATTGGAATCTAAATATTGAAACATTAGTAATTAGTCACGTTAGAGTGAAACTGGTTTTGAAACGTTATCTTTCAACAGTACTGTCATACCTGAAACAGCATCAGTCCTTTACCAGGTCAGAAACACAGGTTTGTTAGAGAAAAATTGACACTTGAGAGACTATAGCTAATGCAAATGAGATTTGTAGAGTTTAGATCAGTCTGACCTCATGCCAGGGAAGATCATAGAGCAGATTATCTTGAATGCCATCACACAGCATGTACAGGACAACCAGGGATCAGACCCAGCCAGGATGGGTTTAGGAAAGGCAGGTCTTGCTTGACCAACCTGATCTCCTTCTATGACAAGGTGACCTGCTTAGTGGATGAAGGAAAGGCTGTGGATGTTTTCCTCCCGGACTTTAGTAAAGCCTTTGGCACTGTCTTCCACAACATTTTCCTGGAGAAACTAGCTTGCCATGGTGTGGACAGGTGAACACTTCATTGAGTAAAAACCTGGCTGGATGGCTGAGCACAGAGAGTGGTGGTGAATGGACTTAAATCCAGCTGGTCTTCCCCTTCCTTCTTCAGCTGCTGAGGTTAGTTCCCTAAAGGTGAACTGTTGTTCTTTTCCAAGGGCTTTACATCTCCTTAGCTGGGTGGCCCCAAATTATAATGAATGTCACATTTCACCAGTTATACAGTGCTATGGAAGGAATCTTCTTTCCGTTTTTATCATTGTAGTAATTTTATCATTATCATTGTTGGAAGGATTGGACTGGATCTCAAGTCTTCCACACTGATGTCTGCGGTCTCTTCTCTGGGTAGATGTCCAATGAGTATCAAGTAAGAATAGCGTTATAAATTGCAGTTTCAAACTCCCGAAGTATTTCTGCTGATTGCTATCCGTAGTGTCAACAGCTTGCAGCAGATACTTGATAGTACATGCGTTGCATCTGGCCAGTGTGGAGTGTGAAGCTTATGTTTGCAAAGAGTCTTATATACACATGTTAAATTTTGGCAACTGATTTACTCCATTATTGCCTCAGTTTCTTCAGCTGTAAACGAGAATAATATCACCTGTCTCTTTTCCAGAGGCCTTGTGAGGGTGTGTTTATGTTTGACATCTAATTGGGGCAATCCAATGGGTGATGGATTGAGGCCAAAAACTCCCATCGTGTGCAAAGGGCCCTGGGGTCACTACATTCATGCAATTCCCAATAACAGAACTATCAGGTCAAAGTTTGTTGTTCAGATCCGGGAAAATACTTGTAAGTAGTTGTTATAGTCCCCCTGAGTCATCACATAGTTTCACTCTTAATTTTATTTCACTAGCTGCCTCCCAAATTGAATGGAAACATTCTCCCACTTGTAATATTTAAAAGTGTACAAGTGCTGTATGCAGGAGCACCTGTGACCTGTTCATTGCCCAACAGTGATAGATTTGGTAATAATGTGCTTGCTATTCTGGCTGTACTGCACTTCGGTAACACCTAGGGTTTAATTGAAATACACCCTGACCTTGGTTTTGTTCATGAAGCATAGAATGGACATAATTACTATGAATCTACTGAGGGATATTACGGCAAAATGTCGTATTACTAATTTTGGCTCCTCACTCTCTTTGGGGAAAAAAAAAAATCACAGATTTCAGTAAAAAACAATGTGCTGCAGTTTCATAGAAGTCCTAAAACAAGTAATTTTCCAAAAAATTAACTTCTTATATTTCTCTGTACCTATTTTTTCTCTCAAAACACTATCACAGTAGGATAATTGCATTGCCCCTAACAGTTTCATATTCCTTCATAATTAAATAAACAGCTTGTAAATTGCAGACCACAAAGTGCCTGTGTTCCATTCTTACCTTAAGGGGTTTCCATAGTTACAAGGACAAGTTTAACTATCATTTGCCAGACTCGAGGCTATTTGCAGCCTTAACTTTTTAACTCATGTCTCTTTCTCTTTGTTGCTTTGTTTATTAACAGAATGAGGGAGTAATTTGGACTCAGTTAGCCACTACAAATGCAATGATGCAAAATGGACTCTGGTGCTTTAGTGTGTTGTTAGCTGGGTATGTTTTTCCCAGAAGGTATTTTGAAATAATACATACTAACGATATAGCCTATAGTTATCAAGGTTAGGAAATACCTACCAAGCACTTCTCCAACTCAGCATCAAATAATTCAGCACTTTAAAAAGGAAAACAGGAAAACGCCGTTCTTGACACATCACCGTGGCATAGAAGTATTTAGGCAGATAGCTATTTTAAATCATACCCCAAAAAACATCAATGCAGGTTTTCCATGGCTGATTTAATATAATTTCCTTTCATCCCTCAGTCTCCTCTGTTTTACATAATACAAAATGCATTTGGAAAAACTGCACTTGTTCTGGTGCAAACTTGATCTTTTCATGCCACTGAAATGGACAAATCTGATTTGCTAATATCAAAATAATCTTCAAACCTTTTTCAGTTACTTCAGATTTTACCAGAGCATCTCTGTTGCCAAACTGTAGAGAATTATAGAAAAGTGCCACTGCATTATATGTTCATCAAACTAAAATATTTTTGTCTTCTAGTTTATATTATCTACTGAGGTCAAGAGCTCAGCAAGGCTCAGAGGATGATGTGTATGGGTGCAAGAATATTCAGCATTAGCACATTCAGTAGACAAATGCAAATACTGTAATATAGGAAATGATGTTTTGGGTTAGATTCCAGTTTTTTAAGATTAGGATGAAACTTTCTTAAGTGCAGGTATATACTCTAATTGCCTTTTTTGTTTGTTTGTTTATTGTTTCTCTTCATTATTCTGGCTATGTTCGTATATGCATTCTGTTTTTACAGTTTGAGTAGCAAGAAAACTCTGGAAGGAATCAGAGCTAACATCTTGGATTCCATGAGCCTTGCACATTTTTGCCTTTCCATTTTTGAAAAGACACCAACTTTAATATTATGTATACTTAAAGTGCGGAATTTTGCCTGCCAGTTTGAAATGTTCTAGTACATTTTTGAAAAGGATGCTAATTTGCAATTTAATGTATCCATGTATAAAAATTGATAATATTCTACCAGACCAAAACTAGTTTGTTTGAAATAACGTATCACTGTACTATGTTTAAATAGATGTTGTTAAATCACTGCTAAAACAAAAAAAAAATACTATGGTATTTAAAATAATGACCCTAGTATGACAGGACTAAAATCTGCACTGTCTTAGACCAGTGTTTTAGAACAGCATATAATTTTTTTATTAAGAGTTGTTTTTATGCTAGTTTTGCTGTGGTTCTCAGATACCTTCCTAACATGGATCTGTGATTTTAGTTTGATAATAAATGAAAAAAGAATAAAGAAAACATAGTTATAGAAATAGTGCAGTTTAATTATTGCTCACTGAGGTATTTCTGTCATAAGAGAGAGAAATCTTGAAGATGCTTGTATGACTTCCCCTTATATCATGGTTGGCACGTGAGATGCCGTGACAGACTTCTGTAATTAAGAGAATTTTATTATCAGGCTATTGTAAAATTTCTATTGTTCCACGTTCTTCCCCTACATAAATATCTGTCTAGAAAGAGATATGAGATGAAACAAACAAAAAATGTCAGAGAAAATGTATTTTATCAACTGAATTAGTGAAGCAAAATGGAACTTCAATAACCCAGGAGGATCAGTGATGAGGTAAAAAACCTTTTTACCTTTATGTAATTGGTTTGAATCAAGCCCAAGTCAATACAGAACTAAAGTTCCTAATGTCTACACGGGGTCTCGAGAAAATGAATTCAAATTAACTTTGAAAAGGGACTAGCTAAACTACATTACATCCTTTTATGGACACTCTTAATTGAAGTTACAGTGGCCTTGATTCAATTTAGCTGAAATTAAATTCTAAATAAGAATGTCCACACTAAGATTTAATGCAATAGAATTAACCCACTTAAAAGTTAATTCCAATTAAAATTCTAGAATGTTTCTGGGTGCACTAGAACCAAGCTCTATTGTGGTGGCTTTTATGAAAGAATTTCAGTTCATCGTGAATAGTTCATAGATTGCTCCTATTCATACCACTGTGAGCAGCCTGAACAGAGAAGTTAGGATTGTTTTGTCCTTGTCACCCTTGGAGTGACATTTAGGGAGAGGACAACAAATAAGTCATAAAATTCCTCGTAAGAAAACTAAGTTTGTCCTAAAGAAATATTCTTTACATATCATCTGATGTTTTCTATGATTTTCCTGTGAAATTAGTTTTACTGAGGATACAACCTGCAAATGATGCTTAAGAGTAAAATAATATTTAAAAATAAAGATAAATACCAGACTGAGATTCAAACACTGTAAAATATCTTACGTTCTAGCTAAAATGCAAATATTTTTGCTTGGACACATGTACACTCAAATTCTCATTTTTAAGGTATTTATTTCAAGTTAATTTCTTTTACCTGATGTTAAAGAGAAAATTTTAAACTTTAGGAAGAAATGAGAGAGGAAACATGAAATTATGCTGGAAAATGAGGTGTGTGAAATAAAGCTGTTTTCTGTATAACAAAATGAAAGAAAAGAAGAAAAAGGCAGACTGGGTCAAACTCATCCTTGATTGAACTCCCCTGAAATCAGTGGTGATTCAGGAGGATTGAATGTGTCCAATCGCATTTAGGTCTTTCAGATCAGTGTCTTAGTGATTCAGCTGAGTCTTAAAAGGCTTGCAGGAGAGAACTGGGCAGTATCTGGGGTACAGCAATATCCACTCTGCCTTCTACACTTAAATGCTTTAAGGGGCCACAGAATTATGTCCCAGAGCAAAACAGTGAAACATGCAAAGAGGAGAATCATTTGCATTGTGTTTTGATTTGTCTGGTCTCATGAGTAATCAGTTTGCATTGCAGCATATCTAGCCCTCTTTGGCCTCCACTGTATTTAAGTAAAAATAAAATAAAAAACAAATAGATAAAAACTGCTGGGCTTTGAAACCTCCCAGGTTTTTAGACATTGTTGTAATGGCTCCCTTAACTGTTGTTGAGACTTTTAAAGTCCTATTGCAGTGAAAATGGAAAACTGATTTTTAAGAATGTAGATAAAGTTACACAGTTCTACAGTCAGGTTTTGTTGTAAACCAATCTGTTTTAAAAAACCGAAACACTTCAGACAGGAGCTGATCCATGAAGAAATGAAAAATAAGATTAGGAAGAGGAAGATATGAGATCTACTGTAAACCATTTCACTGATTTTGCATGATGATGCATTGTAGTGCTCTGTTAAGAACATAGCATGTGTTCCTTTGTTAGTGACAAAAGCATCCCATAGAGAAAGGGAAGGGTGTCATTGTGCTGTGTAGGGGCAGGGAACAGCATGCAAACTGTGCACTGCTCTTGAACTGAGAGCTCTAGTCCTGGAGGGTTCAGCCAGGTGGAAAGGTATTTCAGGAGAGAAAAGGGGGGAGGTGAGGTGGGCAGGAGGGTACGGTGAGTGAATCCCTGGCAGTGTGGTTCCATCGGCCCAACCCTGCACAGCCGTATGGGGACACAATGTGAGGCTGCTGGAGCATTTGCAGAGCAGATGTTGGTAGAGGATTTCTGACCCCAGTGGAACTCCCTGCCCACAGTTCAGTCTCTGTTCTGGGACAAAGGTTAACCCTCATGTGCTTCAGTACTTTGTGGAGCTAAAGCATATTGTGTGCTTGTCTCTACACTGAAATTCCCTTGGCTGCTTCTGCTGGCATTGCTGCCAAAAGGGGATCAGTCTCAGGCCCTTGGAGCATTCAGAGTTCCTGAAAAGAGAGTCAAAAGAGTCACTTCTGCATAAGGTCATCCTGGGATTTGGACCTATTTTTATTGCTGTACTCCAAGCTCTGTTCCATACAGGAGCTATTTTCAATTCTCTGGCGCTGATGCTACTGGAAGAGAATTCCCAGCATAATTAGCTGCTTGACGCACCTAACTTCTCTTCACGTGTTTGGAAATCTGCTATTTAATTTGCAATGGCAGAGTGGCTTGTTTTCTGAAAAAATGCAGATATCATTGCAAAGGGTTTTTCTCTCAAAAAACCCCTTTAAAAGGGTGTGAGGTACAGCATACATACATAACTGTGCTATATAGAGTGAAGCAAAGATGCATTTTTTGAATGCATCCATGTATTTGTCAACTTGAAAAAATTATAAAAAGTGATTTGAATGCTTCTCATCCTGGAATTTTCTGGGACACCGCTGAGAGAGAGTTTTGATGATTTTAAGTATTTTTAAGCTGAGACTTAACTGTGATATATTTGTAATGATTTAATTTTACTGTGATGGTTTAAACACCTGATACTTGATAAATTCTGTCCATACTTTCTATGCAGTACATATAACACCACATCTCAATTTTTTTCATGGCAGCTGTACAGCATGAACCAAAGTGTACTAGATCATGCTGTATCTTAAACCATGTGTTGGGATAAAGCCATGGCCTTTGCACTGCACAGCTCTGCTGCTGAGACAGTTATTCATAGACCCACAGACAAGATAGAAAGCAAAGTATGAGTTGCCAACAGCAACTAAACTGCCAGTGATCCAGCTAAGGGTCACTGGAGCTTGGGGAAATATCTTTGCCACCTGCCATATCTCATTAGGCAGATCTTTGGAAATGGTGTGGGAGTTCTCTTTTGTAATCAAAGCCCCCCATTACAGGAAAATCCTTCAGCAATCAGAGTGAGCATAGTCTCTTTCTCCTGATAGTATAGCAAAGGGAGAACAAAGCACATCAGGCCCAAGACCTAATTACCAAAAAGAAGAAAAAAAATAAAAAAGAATGGAGGGTACTATTACAATGCCCATAAGGAAGGCATCTCTGCATGCACGTTTGGCAAATTACATTTCAATAGCGTAACTACGGCATCCTTCAAGCTGTCCCTAAGGAAAGCTGCACTGTGCATAGCTGCAGAGGTAGATTAGCTCTGTCATTCCTTGCTTCATCTTCTGCACTGGATCTAAAGAGGCCAATGCCTTTTGCTCAGAGGAAAATGTGTAGTACATCAAGAGTAACAAAGAGTCAGGTAAGCTATAGAGAGGAGAGCATGCATATCAAATGTCAATTTAAAAAAAAAGAATTTTTATTTCTGTGGAAGTAGAAAACAAAACAAACGACTCTCCATATATGTCTGGGAATGTGTCCATGGCCATAAAGAAAATATACATTACTGTGCTAAAATAACAGATGATATATGCTTTGGTAATTAGAGCTGTGCCACAGACAGACTTAAGGCCATGTTTGGAAACACATTTGATAATTGTACTGTGTCTGGGGAACCGACTGTGCAGTAAGGAAATTCTTAGCACTTTAAACTAAATTTTTAGTCTATACAGCAGAGGGCACTAGTGTTATTGAATTGACCATAGAGTTGCTATTTTGGTACTAGAAAAATGAAAAAAAAACCAAACTTAGAAGACAAAGAGGTGTCAACGAAGACTAAAGAAGCTGGTTGATGGTCTGTGTTCCATATGCGGGTTTATAAAGCTAAGCTTTCATGTGTCTCTATCATAAAAAGGTATTGAATAGCAAATTACTCTAGTACAGATCTCCAGATGGATCTTTATGTAAAGCCCATTAAAATATTTCCATAACATTCTTCAAGGCTTTAAATTAATTTTCCACTGTGATTTTGTACTGGCTAATTTATCTTCTAGGGTATTTCCACGATATTTATGATTTAAAATTACCCTGATATGAAATACCTGCTCCAAGACTTCCTGAATATTTAAGCTGTGAGCTCTTGAAAACCACCAGTATAATGGAAAGAACCTTTTTGCCACATTCTTCCTGCCACTAGGAATCTTACGTCCATATGTCAGCCTCATGCCAAGCTCACTAGTTGGAAGGGAGGACTAGCAAGGTATTGCCTAGTATATTTTCTGCTGGTCATGGTCACTTTTGTGGATCATCAGCTCCCCTCTACTTTAGCAGCACCAAGTCCATTTAGTGTAGTCTTCTCCTAAAAACTGCATTTTTCTTCCTGTATGGCCTAAGAGGGAAAAAAGTTGAGTAATATAAATAAATCCAAAGTTAAATCAAATGGTGGCTGCAGAAGCTAAGACTTGCTCTCACTGCCTCCTGAAAAGTGTTGCAGAGGGATAGCAATAAAGATATTCTGTATTTATATATTAAACAAGATATGGCTTAGACACAGAAAGATCAAACATACCTGTACATGTGAAAACATATCTAGGACTTTGTATTCACATATCACAAAATGCTGATCCTGTCCTCAAACTTATAGACTCAGAGAAGCTATCAATTAGTCAGTAACCAAACTTGTATTTGAAGAATGTACAGATTTGAATTTTACAGAAACCTGACGGTGTCAGATTTCCCTGGAGGTCTTTGATAGATCGTTGTACTGAGGCATATGTTTGATTGAGACATCTCGAACCCAGGACTAGGGAGAACAGAAATGTAAAAGCCACAGGAGATTTTGGCCTTCAGCACAAGGAAAAAGCTGTTCTACGTGAATGATTCATTGTTTCAGTTAATAACCTAAAATGGGAAGGATATAGGGAATTCATTTTAAGAAGATAAAAGCATTTCTTTCAAAAATCTTTTTGAGGCTGAGACATGGAAACATTTTGGTTTGGGTCAGACAATATCTCCTGATCAGTCTCATAACTGGATAATTCATTTGTTGTAGTAATGTACTGTACTCAAGTAAAATGATTCTTTTTTTTTCCCATGGAGTGTATGTGTAGTGATGAAATAGGGAAGATTTGCTGGATAAAGAACTAGGTAAGGGAAATGGCAGGAGATACCATCAGGTTCAAGTAATTGGAACAGGAGGAAAGTGCCTTGGAATGCTTGCAACATGGCTTAGGATCATCAGCTTTATGGAGGCTAGAAAGAGCAGCTTGGGGGACTTGGTGCATACACTGTCTGATGTTGAGGGTGCTTGCTCTCCCTTGACCTTTCTTATCTCTCTGTACCTTTTTGTTCTACAAATGCCACAGTTTTCCTGGTCCTTCAGGGTATCCAGAATACAGGACCGAGAGCAGAAAGTCACAAAAAGAAAGATGGAGAAATCATATAACAATCCGACAAATGTGGCCTTTAATAGTGAGTGGGTCTGAGAAGATTCCTGTACCTCTGCGAGCCCCACGTGCTGCCTGTGCCACCCCAGCCTTGTACAAGGATAACTGGCAGCTCTGAAGGCAGACGGAGCAGGCTGAGTTCTCATCCCAGTTCCAGTGAAGACAAAAGCACTGCACCAGTGCAGTGGTAAAATAATTGGTTTGATGTGTTTCTGCGTCTGTTTTATTACTTGTTAATGGAATTTATTGTTCAGTCCAAGTCCTTAGGGGATAAGATTTAGAAGAATTTTTAAAATGAGAAAGGAAAAACAAATTGCTGCACAACAACGAAAAAAAATTTAAAAAAGGTGACAAAAATGCTAATACAATCACATTAACTATCACAGATGATGGTTAATTACTATTCAAGAGCAAAATTCATGGGTCACAGATCTCAACTAAGGACTCTAAAATTGATATTAGGGTCTAATATAATTCTTTTGACCACAACGGCAGATTTTTCTTCATACCTGTGTAAGAAAGATGGGAACTATGGCCTTTTCACCTGCTTTTTGAAGATAGTTTTACTACAGTTGGATTTTTGATGCAAGCAAACTTGAATTTTAGTGATTAGAGTGTTCCTCCATACATTCTGTTCAGCAGCTCTGAAGAGATAAGTGACCTTGTGAGCCTGCAGTAAAAAGGAAGGTGTGGAGAGCAGCCACCCCTCATCTAGTCTAGTACATTATCCTAAATCCATGAAGCTGGTGTTCAGGAGTACAGTTTTTGGCAGAGGGAAGGGATGGAGGAGTGGGAGCAGTAACATCTAACACTACAGCCACAGAGTTCTCCAGAGCCATGGGACAGAAGTGCAAGCTGCAGAGAGAGAAGTTGAGTGACTTGCTCAAGGTTGCAAAACACATTAGTTTCATGAATCTTTCATAACAAGAATGATGTTTTATAAATAGCACGTACAGAGAGATCAAACATACAGATACAGCCCAGACTTTCTAGTTCCCTTCACAGGTTTTTAACCATTATATTGTCTTTCTCTGCAGTAAATTATTAAAAGTGAGATGAGAACACTTGCTAGCTCTGAACCCTTATAGCAGGTTTTTTTAAAAATGCAGAAATGAATTCTCAAAACCACATTGTCTGAATATATAATTAGAAAAAAAAGTCGTTCATTAAATGAATTGCTGTGACATGAAATTTAATATATTTTTCCTGGTTTGGTTTTTTTGGGTTTTTTTTTTTTTTTTTTAAACATCTCTCTC
Source organism: Falcunculus frontatus (assembly GCA_013398115.1). NCBI lineage: Eukaryota > Metazoa > Chordata > Aves > Passeriformes > Falcunculus > Falcunculus frontatus. Next base: position 797,130 of record VZRV01006407.1, on the reverse strand, counting down.
TTTACACAAAATGAATCAATTTGGAGCCTGGAGTGGAAAACCATTGCCTTATGGTATTTTGTTTTACTGAATATATATGTACTATCCATTTGGGTGCTCTAGGTTATAAATATGCTTTAAGCTTGCTGTAATTTCTAAGACTTCACTTTTGGCTGATTTATAAGAAATTTCATTAATCTCAGCAACAGAGGAATCTAGAACTGAGCAGCAGATTGAAAATGAACTGAAGGCTGGGGACTATAAAAACTGCCACAAATGAATCAGTACTGAAGTTCTTAAAATGGTAATGATCATTTGTAGTGTAAAGGTCTTTTTTCCCCTTGCAGTAAGAATTTTTTGAGAGCTTTTTCAAGGTGCTGGTGAAATTGCTAACCCTGAAGCTACAGAGATATTTTTCAGCATTTAAATGGCTATTCTTATTTCTGTGTTCAGTACACATTTGCCAATGAGTGTTTCTCTGCTGATGGTGCCAAACAAAAGAATTGAAGAGGAAATATCATTAAATTGGATGATGCTCAGCATGCTTTTTTTTTTTTTTTTTTATTTTTTAAACAAAAATCTTNTTTTTTTTTTTTTTTAATTCTTATAAGCAAGATCTTGCCCTGTCATATGCATGACATTCAGTATTAGAGACTTATTTCTAGTTAAACTCTGATTCGGGAATCCTGTTTGTAGAGACAAAGATTTTTACCCACACCAGACAGGAGTCTCCACTTGCTTCTCAGCTGTTGTCTTGTCTTGCAATGTGTAAAAAAGGTTAACACCTTGAATACTCTGATATTTCCTATCTTAGTAGATTCCTGTTTCTAATTTTTGCCTTTAGAGACGCTTGTCATTTTTTCCAACTCTCCCGAGTTACAATATTTCTTTTAGGTATTCATTGTGGTTGAACTTCTTATCTGCCATCCACCTACGTGCATTATACATTGGAATGTGCAGGAGAGCTAATGTATGTCTATTTCTTATGTCATTGGCTGTTGCAGCTGATATACAGATCTGTACAGAAAAATAATATTAGAAATTCTATAGCTATTCTCACTATCAAATTTCAAGAAATTGGTAGATTTGACTGAAAGGACTTGAGAAGCCTTTGTTTAAAGAACACAATTATTTTAGATTAATTTAATGTTCTCCTTCTCCCTTCTTCCTTTCTTTCAGACGATTCAAACTCCAGAAGGACCAACACCAAATAAATTATGAATGTTGAACAAGATGACCTTACATCCACAGCAGATAATGATAGGTCCTAGGTTTAACAGGGCCCTATTTGACCCCCTGCTTGTGGTGCTCTTGGCTCTTCAGCTTCTTGTGGTGGCTGGTCTAGTGAGGGCTCAAACTTGCCCTTCTGTCTGCTCCTGCAGCAACCAGTTCAGTAAAGTGATTTGTGTACGGAAAAATCTGAGAGACGTGCCAGACGGCATCTCCACCAACACCCGGCTACTCAATCTCCATGAGAACCAGATCCAAATCATTAAAGTTAATAGCTTCAAGCATCTGAGGCACCTAGAAATCCTGCAGCTCAGCAGGAATCACATCAGAACAATTGAAATAGGGGCTTTCAATGGTCTGGCCAATCTCAACACTTTGGAACTCTTTGACAATCGTCTGACCACTATCCCAAATGGGGCTTTTGTATACCTGTCAAAACTGAAGGAACTGTGGTTGAGAAACAACCCCATTGAGAGCATCCCTTCTTATGCTTTTAACAGAATCCCTTCTCTCCGGAGGTTGGATCTGGGAGAACTGAAAAGGCTTTCATACATCTCAGAAGGTGCCTTTGAAGGTCTGTCCAACTTGAGGTATTTGAACCTTGCCATGTGCAATCTTCGAGAGATTCCTAACCTTACTCCGCTTGTAAAACTGGATGAGTTAGATCTTTCTGGGAATCACCTGACTGCCATCCGGCCAGGTTCCTTCCAAGGGTTAATGCATCTTCAGAAATTGTGGATGATACAGTCCCAGATTCAAGTGATAGAAAGGAATGCTTTTGATAACCTTCAGTCCCTTGTAGAGATCAACCTGGCACACAACAATCTAACACTACTGCCTCATGACCTGTTCACACCACTCCGCCTAGAAAGGATCCACTTGCATCACAATCCTTGGAACTGCAACTGCGATATCCTTTGGCTCAGCTGGTGGATTAAAGACAAGGCACCCTCCAATACTGCATGCTGTGCCCGTTGCCACACGCCTCCCAGTTTAAAAGGAAGGTACATTGGTGAGCTGGACCTGAATTACTTCACATGTTATGCTCCAGTCATAGTGGAGCCGCCAGCAGACCTCAACGTCACGGAAGGCATGGCTGCAGAGATGAAATGCCGGGCATCAACCTCCCTGACCTCTGTATCTTGGATTACTCCAAATGGATCCGTAATGACGCATGGGGCATACAGAGTTCGGATTGCTGTGCTCAGTGATGGCACATTAAATTTTACAAAGGTAACTGTGCAAGACACGGGTTTGTACACATGCATGGTGAGTAACTCTGTTGGGAATACCACGGCTTCCGCCACGCTGAATGTGACCGCCCTGGATAACCCTGGTTACACGTACTTTTCAACCGTCACGGTAGAGACTGTGGAACCTTCTCAGGATGAGGCACAGACCACAGAGCAGGTTGGGCCCACACCAGTTACCAACTGGGAAACCATTAACATGACAACCTCACTCACTCCACAGAGCACAAGATCAACAGAAAAAACGTTCACCATTCCTGTGACGGACGCAAACAACGGGATCCCGGGAATAGATGAGGTTATGAAGACTACCAAAATCATAATTGGTTGTTTTGTGGCTATCACTCTCATGGCTGCTGTGATGCTGGTAATTTTCTACAAAATGAGGAAACAGCATCACCGGCAGAACCATCATGCTCCAACACGGACTGTAGAGATCATTAATGTGGATGATGAGCTTACAGGTGACACACCCATAGAGAGTCATTTGCCCATGCCAGCAATAGAGCATGAGCACCTAAATCACTATAACTCTTATAAATCTCCTTTCAACCACACAACAACAGTTAACACAATAAATTCAATACACAGTTCAGTGCATGAACCGTTATTGATCCGAATGAACTCTAAAGACAATGTTCAAGAGACTCAAATCTAAAACATTTATGACATTAAGGGGTGGGGTGGGGGGGACAACAAAAGATGGTTTATAAAACAAATGACACAAATGACTGGGCTAAATCTACTGTTTCAAAAGTGTCTTTACAAAGAAAAAGAAATTTATTTATTAAAAATTCTATTGTGATCTAAAGCAGACAAAATTATGTGTATTCCTCAGAACCTGTTTTTGCTGCAGTTATTTACCCTCCTCGTTCCCGTTTTCCTGCCCAACCTACCCTGACTCCCATTTGCCATATTTTTCATAGGAGATCTTGATTCCCTAAAAGAACTGATCTAGGAAATTTTGTAAGAATTCTGTTACACTTTGGGAATTTTTATGGTGAATTCTAGTGGTGAGATTCGGTCTATTTTGTCACTTTCTCTTTTTTCTTTTGTTTTCTCATGCCCTTTTTGAAATTATTCAACAGGGAATGGAATAATAACAGTAACTTTGCAAGTGAGAAAAACAAACAAGTAAACCCTTTTTTTCTCCATGTAATGACTTGCTCTGTATTTGCCGAAAGCACCATTCTGTGAAAAAAATGGAAAAAAAAGTAAAAAAAAAAAAAACCAACCAAAAAATTAATTTACTTGTGAAAGCCTATAAAACCCATGATCTTTTAAGCAGTTCTAGAACCAGAATTTGTAGTTCAAACACTAAACTAAGATTATAAATAAAATATTGGTTTTTTTCTGTACTTGGATATAGCTCATTCTTAGTGTGGCTTTAAACATCAAAAGTTTGTTAAAATTCCTATGATAATCTGCTCTGATGGTCCAAACCACAATCACTTTAAAGAGAATAATTAAACCATTTTAGATCATTACTGAAGAATAGCACAGTTTTCATTTCAGTTTATGAAAACAACATACTGGCAAAAAAAGGTGTTTGATTTCTAATGCAAGATTGAGATCATTCCTTCTAATGGTGTTTGCAATTGTCTCTGTTATATCACAAGATGCTTTTCACAATGCCAGAAAAGTTTTGCAAGATGCTTCAGTTATCACTGAATTTATTAGACAAAACTGAAAACTTTGTTTTGTTTTTTTATTATTTATAACTATCAATAAGAAAATTCATCTTTATATCAAAGCTAGTGCTTTCCAGTTCAGTTCTGGGACTTATAGACACAAATATGAAAGAGGTTTAGCTGTCTACAATACCTGTAATAAGAGCTGTATCCCTATGTGCAAAATCAAATCAAAATGCTGTTCATGGAGTAAATCACAGGAAGAAGTCTGAGGATTTTGGATTGAAAAATAGAAAGAACAAAGTCAGACAAATCAGAGGATATTATAAGTTACTGTAATTTGCATGACAGAGTCCCTGTAGAGTACCCAGTTTACATTAATTTAAACTCAGACTCACTTACCAATGGGAAGTGCACACCCTTTGCCTTTCTGTTTATATAAATTCTCTGGATTTCGTTTGTTGGTGTAGGACTGGTGTATACTGTGCATGCTGAAAGCTTAAAGGAGGGCTTTCCATAAGAAAACCTGCTTCGGGACACTGTGTTCTTCCAAGCAGAAGTTCTGCCAAATTAAACTTCTTTATGCATTGGCAGCTGAATAGAAGCATTTTAAGATTATTTAAATTAGGGGGAAAAAAAATCTTATATATCATTTCTGAACATGTTTTCACCTATTTTCTTTCTTAACCACCCTTACTGAGAGTTTTTAGGGTCTTGTGCCGGGTGAATAATATTCTTAGCAAAATCTCTTTGGAGCTTTCTAGTATGCAACAACATGCAGGATGAAGACCCCACTGAAAAATATACTTCTATTCTGTAAGTTTAAGATGGAATTCCAATAGGTTGAGGGGGTGAACATCTGCTGGATGCACAGTTCTCAAGGTTGCAAGTGAATGTTGTAGTACGAAGGCCTGATTTAAAGAGGACGCAGTGAGATAGGTGACAATGAATCACACCCTGCAAGGAGTCTGATAAGTCTAATACAGAATGAAACCCAAAGTTCTATAACAATCTCTAAGAAACATTTGGCAAGACGTTATCCTTTGATGTGCTACATGAAAAACAATATCTACTCAAAGGGAATTTTAATAGAGGGCAAAGATGGACCTGAATGTAAAATATTGCAGCTGTGAGTCCTAGTTTTGCCTATTTCTTCAAAATGCAATAGAGTATTTAATTGGTGATTTCTTTTAAGCATTGTGATCGATTCTGTACAAAACTGCTACAGTTACACATTCCTGTGTGTTCTTTGCCTATCTGGCTAGTAACATTCTGTCCATGGACAGTGCTTATCTGAAAATTGAAAAGAATTCCATTCAGGAAAACTAAATCTGGACTGTTTACCATCTGTAATTAGTGGGTTTATTTTAACAAATTATGGCTACTCTAACCAATACTTGTGAAAGCAGTTATGGTCAACGTGGTTTTATAAACATGCAGTTTTTTACTAACCCCTAAAGTAGGTTAGGAGGAGGCCTATAAGAAAACAGGTATAGTTATTGTCAAGAGCAACACTGGATCGCTGACAATCTTTGACCTTCTTTGCAGTAATACAAAATAATATCAATGACTGTTTTAAACAATATATTCATTCTTATTGAGTATTAATCCAGTTTTATTGGCTAATCAAAAAAGCAGATATTCCTGCTTGCTCATAATAAGCATAAAGGAAAAGCACTTGGGTGTGTTTGGTTGGGTAAGTATATATGTGTTACATGTCAACCATATCACTTATGATTTCCCCATCATGTTCCCTATCCTTCTGAGAACCACAGATATTATTTCTGATTCATTCCTACTTCTACAAAGCACTCAGTACTTTTGCAGGTTAATTAAATACAGAGTTAGAGAAGATCACAGTTTAAATTATGAACTGAGCTCTGTAATAAAGTGGAAGGAGTGCTGTGCTCTCGTTTTGATGCTTAAATCACGTGCCAATGCCTCCTGTTACTGCTCCGGAGACAACAATGTTAAGAAAGAAGCCTGTATCTCCTGTATGACAGAGCATAACTGACAGAAAGTTCTAATGAAATTTCTCTTGCAGGTGACCACATTGTATGTGATGTAAAATAATTGTGCAAAAAAAATTGTGTTCTTGGTTATGATCTATCGCTTTCTAGTGGGCTCATGAGAAATGATGAATTATTCTTAAGTTCATTTGATGGAGTTTGAAGATATTTATCTGCTGTCCTGTACAAATAGAAACTGCAAAGCATTTTCATTCTGGAATCTTCATCAAGTCTTGAGAATCTTGCCATATGCAGAAATAACATGTGAAAAGCAAAGCGAGTGAGTTCCATTCAATTCATCATAGAAGATGGACATTTTATTTTTCCTCAAAAAGGGCTAAATGTATGAAAAGTAATAGATTAATTGTATTTTTTGCTAAAATATTCTAACACATTAAAAATTTTATTTAATCATTTCAAGATTCCCTGTCCCCACTGATCAGAGGTTGATCACAGAATCAGAGAAAAGACAGATTAATGTACTTTGTTATACCAGCTTCATAGTCTTATGAAAATGTTGCATAACAGCTGTTTCATGCTTTTATATGTCAGATATGGCCATTAGTGTAGCCTTTCCAATGAGGAGCACAGACGATCTCTTCAACTTTTTCACCCCTCTCTAAAGGTTATATCCCTTTTTTTACCTGAGCTAAGTATATAATTTTTGAAATTCTCACTGTTTTTTTTTTAAGTCCAGGAGGTGAAGGTCTAAGAAATATTAGGAGCTACCTTGCAATTACATACCAAAAGAAGTAAATGAAGAAATAATTTATCCTTATATTCTAGATGTAATAAAAACTGTTAGACTTTAGTGCTTGGGTTTCTGTTTTTCATAGTAGAACTATTTAATTTATCTCTTTCTCATTTGTGCAGGTGTTGCCAAGAAATATCTCATTTCTAAAATTTGATCTGCAGTAGATCTGAAGGTGGTGGTGGGTATTTTATTACAGAGGTGATGTTATATATTAGTATTATAAATAACACATGGAGCCACCACTACTGACATAGCAAAGGTTCATGAGCAGGGGATGGTCCTGGGGAGATTCTGGGAAACCTACCAGGTAAATATGCAATTCCTGTTGGCCCTGCAACCTCACTTGTGATGGTGGCCCTGGTGAAAACACAGTGGGTACGTCTGATTTGGGGCTGGAAGAGCACAGCAGGGCAGAATAGTGTTGGGTTGGGAATAACTTCATTGACTGCTCCCCACTTAAGGGCATAGATGCAGAACTAATCAGCAGAATAGCTAATAGCTCAGGTCCAGACACGCAGTACACCATTAGAAATGAGGAAATTTTTTTGTTGTTTATCACATTTAATCACAAGCAGGCTGTAAGGCCTAATACACACTAAACAATGGAAAACTTGAATAAAAATAGTCACGGATTTACAGCGTAAGTTTCAAATGAATGGCAAAGTCATGCTTTGAAAAAATACGAATGCTGGTTTGATTGACTCTGGGATAGTTTTTTCAGTATTAACTCTACTAAGACAAATGAGATCTGTATTTTAATAGTTACTTGCTATTTATTTCAGTAAGAATAAACCAAGATTTTTTTAGGTGAGAAATGTGTAACAAAAGATTTAGTTTAATTTGCCTTGTTTTGCTCCTTGCTCTCATGTTTATAACGTACACCCAGATTGTCTGTTAATCAGTTGCTCTCCAAAGGGCTAAATCAGTGAACTCTGACTGACTTTCATAAGAGACAAATATTTCATGTAGTGTAACTCCAGTGAGGTATGAAATTTTGGAATGAGGGGGAGACGCTGAAATGATTACATCATCAGATGATTTTATGGTCACCTCTTGTAAGATAAAAAAGACAAATAATCTATTTTTTTTGAGAACTTTGAAAAGCAAATCTTATGTTAAGATAGAAATTCTTAGCAGAAAAAAAAACCAACAAAGCAGAATAAATTAGAGTATTATTGGACTTGAAGGGAACAGTAAGATGTAACATTTAAAGCAAGAAGTGGGAGTTATATACCTCAGATAATCTTTATATATTTTCTAACAGCACAATTTACAAACTCAAAAATTTGTTACTTTTTTATGTATCATACAGCTTCTGCAAGGATTCTAAGTGCTTTATCCATAGCTTTCTGTTTTCTTCTTGTATTTTGCGATACATGTATGATATAATCTGGGCTTTCAGCTCTGTAACTATTTCCCACACAGAGGATACAAGGAGATCCTCTTAAGTCATCCAAACTCCACTTATTGGAGGTGCATGTCTGGTACTCTCTGGGGCTTTTCTCAATCTACTTGGAACACCTTGTGCAGTGAGAGATTCCTTAATTTCTTCTATTCTCTGCTACTATAGCAACACATAATTAATGTCCTAGTTTGGAGAAGTTTTTGCATGGATTATATTTTCATCAAATTTAAAATATAAACTGCAATTGTATTTTCTTTTAGTAAAAGAAATTGAACTCTGTTGAATTTAAAAAGTACTTCTGTTCCTTTCACTGTAGATCAGTTCAGTGCAACTAAATTACAAAAAAAAAAAAAAAAGAAAGTTTAAAAAAGAGAAACTCTCTTGGAATGCTCTGCATGCAGATGGGTCTGTATATGTGTATTATTTAAAAAGTGATTCTACAGGTGAGATTAAAAGAATAAAGGAAGAAATGTATAAAAAAGAAAAAAAAAGAGAATAAATGAGCCAAGAGAGAATCTAGTAAAACAGAACTGGAGTTAGTGGACCACAGAATTAATCCAACCCCTATAACTAATTTAATTCCGTAAGATGTAATTCAATTTGGTTCAATTTGCTCATTTAATTCCTCAGAAGGACAGTTAGTTTTCTAGAAAAGGAGGTGGAAATATGAGTTCTGGTTTTGTCAGTACCCACGTGATATCGAGGAGGTTTTCCTTTTCGTTGTCCTCCTGGGCTTGCCATTTCTGTTTGGCTGTTCAATGATCATTTTCTGAAACTGCCTTCCTGAGGCACCCACCCATCCAGCCTGTGCTGGGAGCAAATTCAAGTGGTCAGTGAGACAAGGACGGGTCAGTGTTGTGTTCCTGAGCAGAGCCTCTGCAGTCCTTGGTGTTCAAGTTCACTAACTCCTAAACAGCTCATTCCTATTTGATAAAGGAAAGTAGTTCCATAAATAATGTATGTGTTTTGAGTATTGTATGTAAGATTGAGGTTGTTGATCACATGCTATGCGTTAATTAATTATCTTCCACATTGAAAGAGGGGTTTTTTTCTTTTCCCTGTTGGAATATACCTTTCTTTGTGATGAACAAAGGTCAAAATCAAGAATTTGATCAAATTATAAAGATTTGGGGAAAAATATTGGTGTCTTTGAATATTAAGACTATAAAAGGATTACAAATTGCATAAAACTACTTTTTTTTTTTTAAAGAAAAAGGCAGCAAATAGCAATGCTCTAAGATTCCTAGAAAGCAAATGCCTAAACAAACAGTCCTCATGATCTTAGCAGACTGAATAAAATAGAGGAATTGACAACTTCCATGGCTTTTGCTAAAACTTCCTTAGCAGAGATTGTTCTGTTCTCCTATTTTTATTTTTTAAATAAATTCTATTTCCTATGTCGGCAGTGTTTCCATCAAGATGGACATGAGTAATTATTGTTGGAAATACTGTTCCCTCCTGTTTCTATCTGGAGAAACATTGGCTTTGGTTGTTTATTTTTTCAACTCCCTGCTGATTTCTGACACTTCTGAAGGGAAGCAATCAATTCGGTACTGCAAAAAAAGCTTTTGTCCACCTAACACAACAATAAAATAATAAAGGGCTGAACCAGGCAATGAAGAATAAAATAAAATGCAGTGGTAGTGGTGGGGAAAGAGTCCCGAGAAAATAAATATTACAGGAGGAGAAAAAATATATTGAAAAGATGAAGGCATTTGAAAAAAAAGTGTGAAGCTATTTTTTCCTTCTCATTTTGTGCATTGTGTTTCCTGGTATTGCTGGATCATAGTTGAACCCATTGATTAATTCATTTTAAATAAATCACATTGGAAACTCTTTGAGGGATTATCTTAAAAGTAATAAAAACAACATTCCTTAGACTTGTACAGGTCAAAAAAGTCACAGGGAACTATTTAGGTTGTTATGATGTTCTACTAGGACACTAAGAGATTACTGTAGCAAAAGATTTAAGTTGGAATTCCGAAAAATAAACTGTTCATACTTTACAAGTAGCGAATAGTTTCCCAAAAGAAAAAGTAGAAATTTGTGTTCTGGGAGAATCCAGTTGGCAATTTCTGCATGTAAGTATCATTTTAACATTAACTTCTGCTGATTTTAAAATTGGATTTCAGACTGTCTAATAAAAATGGTATTAGAATTTTGGGGAAAAAAAGGAAAGATGCCTTGTGAAACACCTGGTAATTATGTAGCATGCTTTTTTTGTTTTGGTTTGGTTTAATTGCTTTTTCTTGCCTTTAAAAAATAATACAATGAAATGATAAGATAGAAAAATAAGCTCTGTGATGAAATTTGGGAAGGTGCAAGATATCCTCATTATTTTCATGCAAGATTTTCTTAATTTCATTCTAATTTGCTGTCACAAAAGGGTCGGAAGCACAAATAAGTCTTCCTTATAATTTTTTTCATGATTCTTGAGGTTTTGAATATGCTGTTTTCCTTCACTAGTCAAATGAATATTCAATGGATTTTATTATGTTTCAGATTAGAAGCCTTTTCCTTTGTCTCTATTTATAATTTCAACAGTTTTATGTACCTTCAGTTTTCACTCAACGTATTTTTTTTAATTAAAAAGCTGAGTCTTTTTAATTATATATTTTCTCCATGATGCAGGGTTGTAGGATGCTGTGTTTCATCCCAAACTTCCTGGTAGTATCTGGTCTCATTCAGTACCCTCATACACTTGGTTGTATCACTCTTTGTCTCTAATTGAGGGTCAGTGTCTACAGTCACCAGGAATTTTTCCTCCACACAAACTCCAAGTGTTGATAGTAAATGGAAGAGCAGAACACTATGACTGCCCAGCACTTGTTTCAGGGCTTAGCATCAAAACACGATAAATTCAAACTTTCCAGGTTTCTGTGGCAGTTGTGGTTTGGCTGCAGCATGTCAGCAGAATGGCCTGACTGGAGTGAGGTAATTAATGTCTTGTGCATATCTTAACACAGGAAGATGTTACCTCTGAAGAGAAGAAAAATACTCTGTCTCCTCTAAAGCGTGTTTTACAACCTGAATGAAAAAAAAAGCTGCATTTTGTTTTGGGGTTTTTTTTTTGTTTTGTTGGTGGCTTTTTTTTGGTTGGTTGGTTGGTTGTTTTTGATTGCTGCTTTTATTTATATTTTCAGAAACCTATTGGTATTTTAGATTTCTGCAACCATATTTCATGCATGGCTGGTGGAGGTGCCACAAGACTGTCATTTAGTCGACATCACTGAAGAATTGGATCAGCCTATTTCTAAATGGATTTTCCTTGTGCTGATCACGGATAATTATAGGTCTTTTTTTAAATGCCTTTTAAGTACTGATAGCACAGCAAGGGAGCACATTGCTAGGAATGATGCCAAAATTTTACAGTTGTGCAACTTCATCACATCTAATCCATTGGTAGTGGTCTGTTGCTTTAGTTTAATTTTAAAGTTGTGATCTGACATGTGTTGCTGTATTAGTTCAGTAGGGGAAATTATTTTGTTCTTTTAAAATATTAATTAAGTCCTAAGAGAACTGATGGGCTGAGAACCAAGCCTTTCACACTGCTTTGCTGTGGCAGTGCTGCAGCTTTGATTTTAAGGGTATACCAGAAGCATATGAGGAGTGTTCATCTCTTCCAACCCATCTTCTGTGACAAATGCAGTTCTCTGTCTGGACATTTTCTCTAAGATATAAACTCTATCCGACACATACCAGACACATTGCAAATGGGCCACAGTATACTCATCATGGGGTAATAAGTATTGATACCTCTTGCTTCTGAGTTTGGCCTTGGGTTAAATTTCTGTATCTTCATTTAAGTTTCCATCAAGTGCTCTATCTTAGTGCAGCTGCAAAGTGTGTGATAGCTAAGAGCCTGTCTTTGCAGGGTAAGTTATGCAAAATTAAAAGTGTCATCACTATATGTCTGTTGTTCAGATACAAACTGCTCTCTCTCCATCCCTTAAGGAAACTTCCAATAATCTTGTTTCTCTGCAATACTAACTGACATAATTAATTATTTTTATTCCATTTCATTTCTCAGGGTGTTTCCAAGGAATGGCACAAATAATGGCAAGAAGGAAGAAGTTGGTGATTTTACTTCCAGAACATACGTGCATCCAGATAATCATAGAATCCCAGAATGGCTTGGGTTGGAAGGGAACTTATAGATCATCTAGACCTATAGATCATCTAGTTCCATAGGCAGGGACAATGTTTGAGTAAAGTGCCCATGAAAAAAAAATACTACAAGAAATAGATCAGTCAAGACACAAAAGATTAGAAACAAATATAAATCCATTCTTTCCTCTTTGTAGACACACACACACACATATATATATATATGCACATGAATCCACTCTTGATCCTTTTCAGCAGGTCTGCTCTGGAAAGCAATGCAGATGCAGAGAAGATGCAGTGCACTTCTCTTTGAGTGGTTAGGCTGCCAACTGGCAGAGGAGGAAAGTGAGACAGAGGCATTCACCACAGGTAAAAGTTAGGGTGTGGACAGAGTCCCTCTATCCCTGAGGTAAGGGCTGACCCCATGGATACAGTGCAGTGAGTCTGGAGGATATGCTCTATTGCAGGACACTATGACTCCTTATGTATAGACAGGGGAAAAGAGTACTCAAATGCATGTATCTGAAATTGAGAAAAGTGAATATCTCTATCTGTAGTAATTCTAGTTTTGCCAGTGGTCTTTGTAATCAATATGTAAAAACTCTTCATTTCACTTTTTATAGCAGTTTCCCCATTTACTGGGGAAACGGGAAATGTGTTGGGAAACACAGACACGAAAAGCAGTGTAAATGTTGGTTCATTACTGCTGTTGCTCTTTTTGCTGAGGTTAGACTATTTCTCTTTTCTTTTGTATTTCTCAAGCATTCAGTGCTTCTCTCTGAGAATTTCAAATGGAAGAGTCAATGAGTCACTGTCTCCAAGTAAAACTAATACAGGATTTTATGGTATTATTTAATGGATATGGCATCGTTTGTGCCTGTTGTGCATCTGTGAGAGCGCTGCCAAAGGCAGTGATAGTACATTCATATGGAGTGAGATGTGACCAAATAATGCAACATCCTTGTTTCTCTTGTAGCTTTCTCAAACATTAGCTTTGAGAGAAAGGGCAAGGCAATCAGCAATTTCATCTTCTAGGAAGAAAGTAAAGGGATGCAAGAAATGTACAAGCACAGATGCATGAAACAATGAGAAGAGACACAGAGCTGGGGGGATGTACTTCATTTGGGAAAAGTTGTAGGAAATATCTTACCTCTTCCTCACAGAACAAGGCTTCTCTTGAGTAAGTAAGCTTTTGCAGATTGTTGTGGGTATTTTTTGCCCTTTAAGACCACAATCAGCTTTATCTGTTTCAATCTTATCTTAAATATGGGCTGTGAATTGTTCCATCTTCAGGACGATTGATTCAACTAAAGGGCAGAAAGCCTTTATGGAAAGGGAGCAACACATTAAACTAGAACTTAAGTCTGTGTTGTAAACAGAGTGGATATTCATGCTGACAGGGGTGAGGAGGAATTGCTGTCATTTACTGCTTCACTAAATCTTTCCATGGGAGTCTTTCAGGCAGTTTACAAATACTTATTTGCAATCTCCCTCCTCCTCAGCTGTTAGAGGGAGTTGAGATAAAGTCTGGGTTGTTTCCTCCCAAAGTGAAATGAGTGCAGTGAACACGTGGGGCGTGTGGGGTTCCTCTGCCAGGGCTTTTCCCCAGGACATATTTGGGTACATTTGGCACGGGAGGCTTTTGCAGCCTGTGGATGGGAAGACAAACAAGCCTGCTGAGCCCCTGCAGGGGTGTTGCACTGAGATGTGCCCTTCTGTGATGGAAAATAAAATTTTCAAGGAGCTCAGGGGTGTTGCAGAGTTTGCAGCTGGCAGTGAGTTGGGTGAAGGGCACGGTGAGCAAGGGAAGGGATATTGATTTATAAATAATTCTAGTATCAATTCTGTTTCTATTTATCTGTTTAGAAAACAATTTATTTTTGTGTATATTAATATATTTAAAAGTCTCTGGCTTTTGTATTTAAAATAATTTTAAAAGACCTTTGAGCTCTGTGGGGAAGTGTTGTTATATTCACCTGTCTGCCTCTGGTTCCCATTAGTGAAACCTGATATGTATTTTGTAATAGATAGTAGAGCAATCTGGGGCAAAGATTGGTTAACTCACAGTGTGTCACAGGTTGAAAGTTATCTTTCTTCTTTTCCCTCTCACTGTGTAAATGCTGTACTTCCTTCTGGGCTGTAGGAGATATGATATAAGTGTCCTACAATGTACAATTATTGTTGCATTAACATTAACATTTTTCCTAAGAACTAGTTAGAAGGATCAATACTTAGAAGGACAAGCTTCTGTCTTTATTCTTGACACTAAATCTTCATGCTCTCACCATTGATAAATTATGTCATCAAAAAGATGGTTTTATTGTTTATTTATTATTCTATTTTACTTTTCAAGGCTGAACATAATTCTTTGAATGCCTGGTGTTCAACTCCTTTAATCAGGTTTGAATACATTTCTATAATAAATTTATTTAAGCAGCCTGCTTCCTTGACAGTGAATAGTAACATAGCACATAGCAGCAGAAGGCTGTAGAATGAGTATTTTTGAAACTCGGTGCTGTTCTTTCAATTAATAAAGAGTGCAGAAGCAAAACAAATATTTTCTAACTACACCCTTCAAAGACAACGGTGAATTCTTTTGCCAAAGTCAGGAACTCAAAATTGCTCCATTCTTCCAGTTTACAAAAGCTTTTCTTTTTTTCCAAAATAGAATGCCTAAGCATAAAAGAGCAGTATAAACACCGAAGAGTATGAGTGATTATGAAGAGTATTTGTATTTAAAATATTTTTTAAAGCCCAATTCAATAAACAATAATTATCAACAGTGGAGTCACTGAGTAAATCTTGCATAACCAGCGTAGGTTAAACATTTTAAGTGTATTTCTTTACCTGATGATTAACCTTGTCTCATTGCTACTACTAGCAAATTTTTGTAATATCAAGAAGGCATAATGAGGCAAACTCATGCCTGAAAACAATAAAATTATTTATTCTCTCACACCAGGATATGATAAAAATCTGACATGGATATGAGGGGGAAATTTGACTTATTGTTTTCTAATATTGTTCATTTCCGGGAGCAGGGGAAGAGGAAGTTATATTTTGTAGCTCCCTTTTTCACAAAAGAAAAAAACAAAACAACCTAACCTAGAGAAAAATCTGGGGGATAGTGATGTTCTCTAAGGTACCACAAGTTTTTCTGGCTCTAAAGTTATTTTTCCCAAGGCAAAGTATAAAAATTTCTGGACAATATCATCAAAGAAAAATAGTGTTGGAACAGATCAAAAGTCATTAACAAAATATTTGCATCGGTATTTGGACTCTTAATTTAGGAGAAATGGGTTGCATGGTTAAAAAATACTTTTTTTGCCCCCACAAATGATTGTCTAGAAAAAAACCGTGTAAGCAAGTATGGTTTTGTTGTTGTCTATGTGTGTGTCAGTTAAGATAGAAAAGTCAATGAAAAATGTGGCTGAGGAATAGGACTTACTTTCACAGTATTTCTTTTTAAAGATAAATGAAAAAACTTCATGTGATTTTACAGAATATCTGAGAGGACTTATTTTCATTATAGTTATGATTTTCTGGGTATTTTGTTGACTTAAGACCATTCAGATGTTTTGTTTTTTTTTTAATTAAAAAACCTTTTTGATGAAAAACTGTCCACGAAGGAGACTGAGCAGTTGTCAGTTGTCTGTAGTTACTGAACTGTGAGAAAAGGGGCCTTCATTACAACGGTAAAACATGAGGAGAAAGCCTTAGCTTGGAGCAAGCCACAGAGAATAGGTTATAGAAGGGTTTGAGAGCAAGTGCTGGAGCTGCAAAGGAGAGAGCTGCAAAGGTCTGCTGCGAAGGAGAGAGCTGTCACGGGCTGCAGAACGTAGGCTGCTGGAATAGGTGATCTCATTAAGCACCAGTCTGATGTAATCACACTGTTCTTGCTGGTCTACTGCTTCGTGCTGGACAGTGTATTTGTGCTTTAATAGAATCACAGTTTGAGGTTCATGATATGTAACAATACCAAAGCTGTTCAGTCAGTGTCTGAGGTCCTGCTTCTCTTCCCTTTCATTGGTGGTTGCCCAGTCCTGTGATGCTGGGTCACATTGGTTTTGTATTCAAATGAAGCGCTTCATATTCTGAGACATAAATGATGCTGGGGGGAATACTCAGAGGGCAGATCCTGCGGCTAAGGGAAAGACACGAAGAGCAGGTCCTGGAATGGAGTGGGATGCACATCTTAGCTGGAAAATATGTCTCTCCACAGAGAAAAGGCCTCAGGAAATCTGATTTGATGGTCAAAAGGAAACTAGTGAAGGAGAAGGATGAGATCTGCCCCTTCCTCCTTTGTCTTACGGGTTTTATGTTCTAAAACACTCAATAGTATTGTGCTGCCTGATATGATATTGATACTTCATGTAAAAGGTCCGAATCAAAATGTTATCATCTGTTAGCTGCTACACCAGGCTCTGGCTTAAACTCTTCAAGAAGACTAAGTCAAGTCTTAACCAAAGAACCTCAAATACTTGATAGATGAAATTGCACATTCTGACTTGGTGACTGGTACGTGTGACATCAGTCAATTTCATTTGGATTCAGTGCCTCAGGACTGGCTGTGAAGGCTGTATAAATAAGTTTTATGCTATCAAGAACATGCTCCTCTTAATGTAACCATCATCTGTCTTCCAGTCTTCAATGACTTTCTCAACTGTAGGATTTATTAACTGCTTTGCACAGTTTTCACAGTATCATAATAAATTAACAAAATGTCCACAGCTCAAAGTCTTAGATTAAAAAAACCCAAAAAACCCCACATCCAGAACTACTCCAAACTTGTGTGTGGGCATGTGAAAAGTAGACAGAAAACTCTCTCTGTGTGTGAGAAGAAAAACACTGAAGTTTAAGGAATTTCTCATGCTGTTATATCCAGAGTGCTGACAAGATGTTTGCAAAACAATAAATGCTCTATACCTTCCCCCACACCTCCAGGTAATATTTATTTTGTGAAAGGATTTTCCCTTAAAAAAGCACAACACACTCAGGGTTATGTAGCTAGGCCTTTTGAAATCAGAATCTGGCTGCTCAGGCAACCATGACCACATTTTAAATTGCTTGATTATTTGTCTGTGGGGGATGACCGTTTTATTGCCTGAAATAACACAATTATGTTGCATCCCTCAATGCAATGGCTGTCAAAAGAGTAGATAAAGAAGTAGACTGAGCTAGTTTCAAGTGTATTTTGGACAGTAATTATTTGAGGATACAGACAGGAATTGTGAGGCAATACGCAAGAGACTGGAAATCTCACTTCTGGATAAACAGTATTTAAAATGTGTTCAAGCTTCTAAGATTATTAACCCTCTTTTGTGCTGTAAGCCATGTAGACGAGAAGTGATTAAATTTCACCCATTTGCCAATGAATCAATTCCACTGCAATGTGGAAGAAAGAGCGTAACTCACCCATCAGAGAAAGTTTGTAACCAAAAAGAGCTGAATTGTGCTGTTCCTGAATTGTGTTGCAAAGAGCCACTTCCACTTCTCATTGAAATCCTGTAAATTAAATCTGTACCTTTATTTGAATACATAAAAGTGTTATACCTTTTCTTTTATAATGGCTGTACAACAATTTGCAGTAATAAAACCAGGGTGAATTTTAAGTCCAGGCAGCAAGATGCATGCCTTGTATATTGGAAATGGTTTTCCTTCATCTTTCTGAGTCTTCAATTTACTTTTCCTCCCTATTCTGCGAGTAGTTTGCAATTGAGATTTGGAGGAAAGTAGTGCCAGACCAGGTCTGTGATGAGGACTGTTCTGAAATTCCACAGGTGCTTTGTAGTCTACAGGAAGGTTACCAGTGTTCAACTTGGCATGGGAATGTTACCTACAAAGAGTTTAGAAAAACTCATCTTTAACAGCATATAATAAGTTTTATTGAGGAGTGTGGACTTTTCAAAGCTAAAGATGAAAATTGCCACCCTTCACAGAAAATAGGTTGCAGTTTGTTCTCTAATAGTTTGATTTGTTAATTTTAAAATGTTCCCTGCAAATAAGGAATTACAGAAGAGAAAGTGCCTCCACACAGCATGCACCTTTGATCTGCAGCAAAGATTTTGGTTCAATAAGTTACTGGTGTTTGGGTGTCTGTTGTTTTGTTTCTTTCCCATGCATCCCACTCTCAAATCCCAGTTTAGCTATATATACATACAAGAATATATATCTATGGGAATGTATATATGTATATATTCTTGTATATTTATATATGCCTTTGTGCATCTTTAGTTTCCTGGAGCTAAAATAGCTTGAAGTGCTTATGATTAGAGCTGCCCAAATTAGAAAGTTGAGTGCAGAGCACAGCTTCCATATGTACGTGAGAACAAATACGGATATGACATACTAAGTAGAAGAACAGCATAATATTGGGAAGTAACAAAATAGAACAGGAAACAGCAGCCAAATGGAAAGAAGCCCTGCTAGGACTGCTGCATTCAGGTGGTTAATATGGACAGATTGTTAATCTAACCTTGAAAAGGAGGTAGGGTAAAAATGTACTCGAGCAAAAATTCTTAAAGGTATGTAATTTGTTAACTCCATTTTCTGCGGTATGAAGTTACAATATGGGAGAGGGTAGATAGAGTTCTGCAGAAGGTAATGAGATCCAGCAGCATGAAATCGTGTCAGGTGTCCCACTTCTTCGAGGAAGCAGGTAACCAAAACTTGGAGATGCACAAAAGGCACATGGAAGCCAATGATCTCCAAAGGAGTGAGGTACCTTTTCCATAACTGATTAAAACTGGAAGAGTGGGTCTAAAAACATTACTTTTTGGTTTAACATAAGATTAATAACTTATTAGGAAGTTTGGCTCCATAATGAAGATAAATGGGTTGATTTTCATTGCCAATGTAAATTCTCTTTGTCACAGCATTGGACTTCAAAAACTTTTTTTCAAAGTGTTTGTTTTCAGTTTTCAGTTTGTGAGTAAAATCATTAATATTAGAGTCTTTTAATGAAGAGTACTGCTATGAAGAGCACTCATACAGATTTCATTTCTCGTGATATATGTTTGTTTGATTTGAGGTTGATGATTGAGTCTCTTTTGGGAGGAGGCTGAGTGTGTGTACACGTGTGTGAGGAACTGCATTCATAAATGTCTTCAATGAAACCAAAGACAGTCTTATGAACATTCTTCTCTCTCATATGCAGCATGTGCACTGAATAACATTTTTCATTTAATAAGCCTATAAAGCTCTTGGGGCAAATCTGTAGTCCTTTATCACTAAGTGAGCTCAAACTTTTAAGTGTAAATGAAAAAAACCCAACAAAAACTTGGGCTTATTTATTTGTTCTTTTTGAAAGCATACTCTTGGGGGAAAGCAAATACCTTCAAATATCATTAGAGAAGCAATGAAATAGATGTAATATTTATATATCTTAATGGCCTGATGAGAGCTGAATCATGCTGAAGGATGTGCTAACCCTTCCATATATCATAAAGGAAAACATTAAGCCCCATGCAAAATTCATCCCATGTTGACTCTTTTAAAGCTTATCAGGAATTTTTAGTGGTATTCTTGTTTTATTTGTTTTTAATTGTTTTGGTTTAATTTCTTTGTTGTCAATGGCAAGCAGTTTTTCTTAGTTTTTCAGTGGAGCCAACACCAGGAAAAAGTAAACAAAGGCATATGAAATTGTCTCCCAGGATATTTGCTTCTGATGGCAAATTTTGCTACTACTTAAAGTCACTTTCACTGAGCTACAAATAAGCATTCATCTTTGACCAATCCACTGAACAGTTTTCAAGATTTTTCTATTAAGAGTTGTTAAATCCTATTATTTTCTTCTGCACAATTCTATTAGTGAATGGCTTCAGTTTAAAGGAACATATTATTTGGGCTTAACCCTTAGTGTGAAATGCAAAATACTTTCTCTCACATAAATGCATTTTCAGGAAATGTACTTGAGCATGCAGTATTTTTCAAACTTGACTCCTAGCTATGACAGGTACTATCAGTGTTTTACTGGAACTTGCTGGAAGTCTTTTGTTCACTGTAGTAGGGTTTGACCATTTTATAGGTTTTCCAATTCTTTACCATGCAAATAAAATACTGCTCTCTTTTGATTTAATGATCTTACTCTTCAAGGTTAATTCTGTTCTCTAAGAACTATGTAGTCATTTAAAAGCAGTTACTTTTTTCAGTAATTTATGTGCAATTTACCCCTTAAATATGTTCCAGTATTTAATAGTGAATTTCACCTCCTGAATATATCCATCTAAGTACATGGACACGGCAATGTTCATGCATCACACATGATCTAAATATAATGATTACTGCTTTCCCTCCAGCAATCTGCTAAGGGAAATAACATACAGATGTAGTGTTTTAAAGATAAAATGGGATCTGTGCCCAAAGAGTGTAGGCTTTTTTTCAGCTGGTCAAATATGTAATATTCAGTGTCTTTTTGATCATGTATTTTAGAAGTACCCTGGGCTGAGGTGTACAATCATTCGCATTACTTTGTGGATTTTCTGGAAATAAGAATCAGTGACATGTTTGGATCTGGTTTTCTTTGTTTGAAAGAAAATTTTGAATGGAAACTCAAGCTATGATGGAATTACCATGTCGACACAGTGCTTCTCATATCCTCTTGACGGATTTCTGTGGTTTCTGCACTAGAGATAGGAACACTTGTGCTGGTGTGAGTCCCAAACACAAGAGCACTTTGTTACATATGCAAATAACCCTTCCCATATTTGCATCGCTCTTCACGTTGTCATTTGAGCAAACCTTCCCCTGGGATCACTGGAGCTGTGTTTGGTCCCTGGTGGTTTGTTTGTGCTAAGTGAGACAGGCAATACTAAAAGATGATCAAATCTGCTCACAATGAAGCAATGGGTACTTATGTCTTGGCAGAAGGACTTTCTAAATGTTATGCTGTTGCTCTCTGATATTTTGTTGGTGATACAGATTTTTGTGTGTAGATTCTCAGAAAATCAGATTTTGGTATGTCTACCGACCTCGCAGGAGCTGCACTTCAGGATCTAATCCAAATATCTCATGTGTGATTCCAGATAAATTACTAGTCACTCTCCTCATTGTACATTTTTGTTTTAAATTTTGTTCTGTTCTTCTATTTCTATGAAATAATAAAGCAGATCATGCAGCATCATCAAAAGCTGGATAGGCATTCATGTCTGTTCTGAGTACCTGCCATTATACACCTCCAGGGTAAGAGAACTCTGCATCACAATCCCCTTGGCAACTAAAATCTAGACAGTGCATAGTTTACATTATTCCCAGAGCAGCATTTACTACTCAGGGTCATATCTGAAACACAGAGAATTCAAATTATATTCAAGGATGGGAGACATCAGAAAATATAGAGTGTGTGGGGGAGTTGTTCTTGGTTGGCTGGTTATTTTCTTAGGTAAACAGAAAATTCTGTTCCCAATTTTAATTCAAAGACACTGAGGACTTCAGGATAGTAGGGTCAATAAAATCATACATGCCATGGCATATTTAAAATGCAGTATATTGAATAGCAAGTTTTTATTCTAAATCGTGTGTGATCAGATTTCTGGGGGTTGAAAATATTTGCTATTGTCAGTTGTGCAGAAAGGTTATTTTAGCTCCTTATATCAATTTCAACAGCTAGGAAGCAAGCATGTCACTCTGAGCACAGGACTTGCAGAGCACTTGCTTATTGTTTGGCACCATTACAATTTACATTATACAATCAATACAGAGGACTCAGGTGGAGCTTTTTTTTTTTTTTTTCCCCAGTTCCTGTTTATTGTGTCATGTTTCGAGTGCTGGTTTGTGGCTTGGAAGAATTCTGTCACTGCTGGTCTTCTCAGTGAACAGAGAAAAGAGTTCTAATGGAGTCAAAGGCAATTTCTTATAAAGAGATGTGATGTTAAAGTGATGGGATGTAGCAAATGCCAGGTGACCGGATGAACAATGTTATTTTATCACCTCTTAGAAAATCTGTGATTTGCAAGCAGCTCTCTAATTTGCACTGTCATATGATTTTCTAATGTTTCTCTATGAAAGAGCAAGAGAGTAACCTTGGGATATTAGTCTATTAGAAAATTTATCTTTTAAAGGAAATGCCTGAAGTAGATCATGGAACACTGGAGCAGACGCAAGAGTCTCCAGGCTTTCAAATGCTGTCAATTAGAAAGTTCAATGGCAAGTGCTGTAGAAGGAAAGTCAGAAATTAGTTTTGAAGGGAGTGCTTCTGTAGAAAGGAAGAAGAAAATAATGAACATGATGCAAGTATACCTTGTCCAACTGAGTAATTGAATTGCTATAAAATATCCCTTTCTGTAGTGACAGAGAGATTAATAAACTCTGACATTGCCATTATAACTCTTTGTGGCTATACCATGAAGGCAAAAATATGCTGTAACCAGATTTGTTGCAGGAGGTTGATGTACACATGTAAGTCTTTTTTCCTTTTCTCGAAGATGCTTCTGAATCCTGCTAGAAGTGAAAAGCTACATACACAGGCATGATTTCTGTATTTCCACAATAATCTCAGATATGCTTATATGAAAGTATGAAGAAGATATATACACAAATGTATTTATTTTTGTTCTGTTGCTACATCTGAAGTTTTAAAGCATGTTTGACATATTGGTTATTGAATAGCACACTGTGCATAACGGCCTCTTGAAATTCTGAGAAGGTACATCATGTTCAGATAGGAGATAATGCAATTTTTTAGCAGATGGTTACATTTGATATCCCTGTAGAATATGTGGAAAAGGCACCATGGCTCTGTTCTGACAAAAAGACTGCCTTGGTGGCCAGCAATGGGCACACACACACACACAACCTCAAGATGTAATTTTGCCAACAGGTTCTGATGGCAAATTCTGATTTCTGTATTTACTAGTTAACAAATTACTGAAGTTCATGCCCAAACCCAAAAACCTGCTTTGTGCTGGCTTACGAAATCCTCCTGGTTACCTAGCAACAAGCAGGAAGGATGTGGAGGAGCAGGAGGTCTCTGAGGCAATACATGCAGCAATAGTGTCAGTTCAGCAAAGAAGACTTTATATAGGTTGCTGTATTTATATAGGTATCTCTGTTAAATTAGTATAGTTACTGAAATGCAATAACTGTGAGTGTGACATGGTCTGACAACAGCATCTCCTCACGTGAACCCGCCAGGGTGGCAGCTTCTATGCCCGATATATTCTCACATCTTTGGAAGAAGAATAAAATATCAGTAGAAGAGGAGGGTGGCAAAGCAGAACAGAACAGTGCATTAGACTGAAGATTAATTGGCTCTTATCAAATATGCAAGGTTCTATTTTTCTCATGCCCTGTAAAGGTACTGTCTTGTACAGAGGAAAAAAATGCCTTTTATAGTTTCTGTCTGCACTAAAAATATCAAGTGTATTTCCCAAGGATTTTAGTATGCATTCATCCATCGAAATATTTTTAACTTCTGTGTCTGAAAGGGTAGAAAACAAAACGTAAAAATCAAAAACTACTGATTCAGATGGTGTTTATGAAATAAATTCTGATGTTAGTATGTCCAATAACATTATTTTCCAATGTGAGTTTGAGCATATCAGTGGGAAAGCGTAGAGAGAAACAGTTACAGTAGAGTTTGAGGAAAAAATATATGAAATTTTCCTGTTCGGAAATCCATTCAGTAAACATAGGTTTACTGAATAATAAGGTTTCATTTTAATATCTGCTTTTTGTATGTCCCTTGTAAAGGCCTCAGGACAGGTGTCCTTCTTTAATATAGAGATCCATAGCACAGAAGAATCCTATTCTCAATTAAGAAAAAGTTTCTAAGAATTGAGTGTTAGGAAGAACGTAATTGTTTTTATTTAAAACCTACGCTTGATATTTTCAATGAAAAAATACAACATGCTTGAAGTTCTAATTCTGAAAAATGTATCAATTCACTGGCATTGGTCAGAGATTTTCTTAAGATTAAATGCAAAGAAGAAACTGAGCCAGTATAGTCATATCCGTAATCAGGAAAAAGCCAATTTCTCCACTGAACTTGGAGTGCTTTTAAGTGGGTGCAGACTGTTTGTTTGGGGGTGGTTTTGGAACCAAGGAAACAAACCTAGATTTCATTCTGAACACCTGTGATGACAAGTGTGGCTTTCTAAAATTTTGTAATCTGATGTCTACAAAGTTATATCTGGATGACTTATTCTCCAGTTCTCAAGAGTAACTGTTTTATAAGCATCTTTAGCATAGGACAGTGTGACCAGCAGGGAGCTGGCATGGCAACATGTGCCCGTGTTATCAGTAGAAAATGAGAGTTCCTGGAAATTCCTTGGGAAAATGGCCAAGGGCAGTGCATGTCCCAGCTTATGCAGTTGATACCTGTCCCAGGTGATGCAGCTGCTGCCTGAATACAGTCCTGGCTTGTTGTTACTGTCTGTCACTGTTACTGTCTGTGTAAAAGAGTGACCAACATCTCCAGATGCTGATGATACCATCTTTGAGTCCTTGCTTTCTGTAGGACCTGGCTTTTTCCTCTTTTCCCACATATTAATCTGTATGAGAGAAATTCCTCTTCTTCACTGCAGTAATGGATCCTACTGCTTAAACATTTACAACTTCTTAGATATGAAATGTTTGACGCTTATTTTAAACTATTTAATAAGATGTCATAAACTGCAGATACAAGTGATCCCCTCTAATCCTCCTCAGAACCATCCTCCTTAGCCCGCTGCTGTAAAACATTAAAAACCTTCTTTGTTATGTGTTAATTGGTATTAATGGGGTTAATCTTTGCAAAGTAGAGATTATCTTGCTATAGTCAGCCATTCAAGGGAGAACTTAATTAACCGAAGGCAAAAAAATATGGAAATATAGAAAGACTTGCATACTGATGCAGCCTGGTCCATAGTCACAGAGGCAGATGTTGGGCTGCATTGTTCATTTTCAGAACCAGGTCTCAGAACCAGAGCTGTATGGTCATCATAGAATCAGAGCATGATTTGGTTTGGAAGGGGTCTTAAAGGTCACCTAGTTCCTACGCCCCTGCCATGGGCAGGAACAGCTTCCACTACACCAGGTTGCTCAAAGGCCCATCCAACCTGGCCTTGGACACTTCTAATCTAAATCCAGCATCTAATGTTTCAGTTTGAAGCCATTCCCACTTGTCCTATCACTATATGTCCCTCTCCATTGAGTGCCCCTGCACCCCAGCAAGAGGGATATATTGATTGGAACACTGATATTTTTCTTTATTTCATTTCGCTATCTTCATAATTTCTTAAAATCTATGAGGTGAGATTTTCTGTCTTACAAAAGGCAAAGGAAAAGACGGAAAATAAGCCACATTATTTATATGAATTATTCAGCTAGTCTGCTAGATAAATATGATCATAATAGAAAAGCCAGAAAAGTTTATCCTATCACAAGTGAAAATACAATTTAATTGAACACAAGTAATTACAGAGTGGGATTTGTTTTCAAATATAGGTATATTTGCTGGAGAGAGACAGCATGGTCGCAAAGGGAGAGGCAGTGATTGTGGAATATTGCTTAGTAAAAAACTGTTCCACATAGACTTGTGCTTTTTTGGGGTCTTTTCTTGTACAGTCTTCACAGTTTCAGTACTCTTTATTTGTTGTTTAAGACTATCTGTCTTCTTCCCCTCATTAACATCTGCATTCTCTTTTTTAAGATCTGCAGTCTCTGGTGACTTTTAAAGAGCATTTCTGTAGAAGTCAGCTTTCACACTGTAGTCAAGCTGATCAGATTTTTTTCCTTGAAGATTGCACAAAAATTTTCAAGTATATCTTATAATTTTCTAGAACAATTTAATCTTGGAAGCAGTTTGGGAAAATAACTGAAGCTCTCTCTATAGTTTAGAAGGAATAGTGCTGTTTGGCTATTCTCTATTGTATTGGTATTTGTTTATTAAGCTGTTTGGGGTCAGCATAAGGTTTCTTCTCCTTCCCTTCAGCTAGGACTTCATTCCCCACTGTGGAAGCCTTATACTGGTTTTGTTGGTTGTCAGTGGCTACTCATTGTTACAGGAAGAGCCTTCGCTTTGGTACTGATCCTCGATTTTTTTGAGGGCTTTCATAAATATGGTTAAGCTCCCTTGTTTCTTGACAGATAGAAGATTTAAAAATCTCTGTTTTATCTTTGAATTTAACCAGACATGTACTTTAAAAAAATTATTTTAATGGGCTGGATAAGCAGCTCCCAATGACTGATGAGTTCAGACTTCAGGTTCAAAAACCCTTTCTCATGATGCATAACAGTACTTCAAATCAAATAGAAAGAAATAACACTTAAAAAATTTTTCCATCCATTATGTGCGATAATTATCCAGACATTCAAATTTGATTACTGCAATAATGTCAGGTTCTACTGATGTAACTAGTGCCAACATGTGAAATTGCTATATTTTTTTCTTTTCCCTTGAAAATTTTGGCTATAGAAAGTTAAACATTCCTATGTTAAATATTCCTCTGGATATGACAGTTCAACACAAGCTGTTATTCTATATTTTTTAAAATTTTAAGAAAAATTGTAATATGTATATGAATGTTTGTAGCCCTCATGCAGAGGGGTGCTGGAGAATTGATTGAATTACAAAACTGGTCCTGTTTCTCCAGCCACTGTCTTGACTCGTATGCAACTCTTATTGCAGTGTCCTTTTTGTGGAAGCAAAATGCAGATTTTTTTATGCCAGAGGCTTGAAAATTATTTGAAAACACAACCTATTGATTTAAAAGAAGAAAATGCTAGATGGTTACATTTTATATGTGATAGACTTATGTACAAGAGCACACAAAGAAATAAAAATAATTGTTGGGGTTTTTAATACCGAGAAAATAAAAAGTCCAGGGAAAGTAAATACAGAAGGAATATATAATATGCACGTACATAGCTGGTTCCACAGAGTCAGGAAATGGCAAGTTCCTCTATAACAGATATAGGCAACAACTCATATAAAAAACGCAGGGTAAGGAAAAAAAATTATAATACACAAGTCCAATTTAGGTCAAGAACAGGATAATTTTAGTGTGAATAGAACTTCATATCCATCTCTAAATTACAGTATACTGGATGCTACAGGAGGTAATCTGAAATGAGTATTTTCATTCTTTAGGAGTCTATAAATTATCAGCATTCATAGAGTTAAATTTGAAACAAATATTTTTCCTATGAAGTATAAGATATTGAAGATCATTTTTGTTTTTTCCTGAAGTATTAAACGGATTTTTCCCTGAACTCAATGTTATTGCTCCAGTAAATTCACCATATATTTTTCAGTTTGCATATTTAGAGATTCAACTATCATAGCACTTCTGAATTAATGATGAAGAAAGCTCTATTTAATACCCTCACACCACAACCAATGAAAAAAAACCCTCTAAGAGGTATTTTGCCCTTGAGGAATAATTTGCTTCCTATGCTCATTTTTGTCAGATGCTGGATACTTTTTAAGTACTTTTGCCTCAATAAACAATTGGTTATTTGCTTTGAGCATATTTACAAAAATAATAGGCAAGTAGTACTTTTTGGACTGTTGTAGAAACAACCACACCATTTAAGCTAGAAGCCTCTCTTGGCAGAGCTAATGGTAGATGCCTGGGAGATTTACCATGTTGGAAACATAGGAAACAAGGTATATAACATGTTCATATGCCATATATATTATTATTATGCCATATATATTTTATTTCATAAAAATGGAATGGTAGCATAGAAATACACTTCCCCAAACTTATATTCTAAGCTACTCCTAATCAGCAGCTTGGGCATTCCAGTACAAGAGGTTACAACTGCATTGTGTTAATTACCCTTGATGGCCCTTACTTCCATGAACCTCTCTAGCCACTTTCTAAACACATTTGGGTTTTGTAACATCCTGTGGCAATGTGTTCCATAATTTAATTACATATAGCATGAAAAAGTGCATCTGTTTATTTTATACCTGCTGCCTACTGGTTTCATTTAATGCCTCCTAGTTTTTCTCTGATGTGGAAAAAACCAAATAAACATGCTGATTCTCTTTTCATGCCAACCATGATATCACTTTTTTTTACATATATCCTGTTCATTGACCATCCTCCAAACTGAGGAATTGTCTAATTAATCTTTCTTTATTTTCAGTCAGTGCCAAGCTTCAGATTATCATTGCTCTCCTGTATTTTCTAGGAATGTTTTTAGGAACTCTTCTAGATCTCCAGTATTTTTAAGATGAGGCAATGAAAAAAGAAAATAATATTCCAGGTGTGGAACTAACATCATTGGAACGATGGTGCTTCCTGTTCTTTCTGTATATTTCCTAGTAACTTTGAACATCTGTTTGCTTTTCTGATTGCTGTTGAGCTTCATGCTTTGAGTTGATGATTTCAAAGAATTTCCAGTGCTGATATCAAGATTTTTCTCCTGAATAGCAGCAGATCCTTTGGAGTCTACTGCTGTGTATGTTTAGTTAGAGTAGTCCCTTTCCCATGTGGATTACTTTGCATACTACTGTGCATATTCATAATTCAGGCTGACTACTGATTCATGTTGGTTTCTAAAAGGCAGCTGTGTGACCCCAAGGAGATGCATGCATTAAACCTCAGCAACTCATTTTGTGTAGGCTGCTGAACAGACATTAGATGAAAATGACTCCAGCTCTCTGTTCACCTGGGTTAATTTCAAACCGGTGTCATAGGAGTGAAATGTTCTGTATCTTGTTAGAAGTCTCTGGAGTTTATCCAGTCAGATCCATTTGTGATTCAAAATTTATTTATCTTGAAACGTGTGCTCTGCTCCTTATAGACCTGAAAACAAATAAGCGATTTATACATTTTTTTCCTTGTGAGTTCTAAAGATAAATAATTTTTTAAAAAGTCGCCAATCCTGCTATCAAGAAACAAATCCATTTGTTATTTACAGATACCAAAGTGTCAAATGAAACTGTACTCATTTCTCACCGCAACTTCATGTACACATGTAAACTAGCATTAAAGTAAAGCTTAATTTAATGGTCCATTGATGAAATCCTGTTGGCCATTGCCTGAGTGCCCTGGGTGTTATTCAAGCTTCAGAGCACAGCAGCGTAAATCTGTGAAATTATTTTTTTCTCCAAATGAGACAAAGCAGCACTATCTGACCTGGATTTATGAGTGTTGCCTATCAGTGTTAGCATTAATTTTCTGAGGCTAAACAAAGCTGCAAGAAGTAGCACACAATCATGTTCCCAAAGGTGTGTTGGCATGTTCTGCCACTTTCTATTATGTGCATTTAGGCTGCATTGCTTTAATTATAAAAAGTAGAATCAAAAAGCTTTAAAAATATATAAATCCAAAGAATTTATAAATTCAAAGCTATGTGTCACAACAATATACTGCCAATATTTAACATGTAAGTACCTATTAAAATGCATTATGCATTTGCTCCTTTATCTGCTTTTAAAGCACTCATGCCAGAATTCTGAAGTCCTTCTGCACTAGACACCATTCTCCAGAAGACTGAATTCACCCTGTAACAAAAATAACTCTTGCCTGCTTCTTGGTGTCAAATTATCTATCCTTCTGGTGGTAATCACTATAGAACTAGACGTATCACAGTATCTAAATAATGTCTGTGGCAGGGATTTATTATCTTCTTTCACTTCGCAAATGTTATTGTGAAGAAGAATATGCCAAGAAACATAAACTGTGGCCTCAGACTGCTGCTGTGACTGCCCAAAGCTCCTGAAATCACCACCATGGGATGACTGTTCTCCAGCCCTGGCTGAAAGATAGGAAAGACCAAGCACATCTCAATAAAGCACAAGACAGATCAACAAATTTGGTTTTACTGGCTGGACATCCTTCAGTCAGTAGCTGAAACCTTAAGCAGCAGTCAGCATTCTCACTGGAGGTGAGTTAATGTAAGTTGGAGCCGACAGTGGGATCAGAATCAGTAACTTTATACCTATATTATAGAAAAATGGTAGCCATTAGATCAAGCGAGTCGTTCAGTCTTGCAGCCTCCTCTGTAAGTGATAGCTTGTCTTTTAATTATGAATGGTTTCTGTAAAGCCCAAAGGCTGCTTTGGGTGAATTCAGAGATCCTACTGATCTCTGTAGGGAATGGAGTTGTAATCTTCAACATCTTTGATTGATAAAAATCCTCTGTTCCTTTCTTTCCTCTTACAGCTTCACTGTTTCAATAGATTTGATATGATCTACACTTATATCAGATTAATAGGGTTTATTATACCAAAAAGACTTGTAAATTACATAAGGAAATTCATACACAAGGTGGGAGGGAATTATTATGAAATATGTACCTAGAAACATGAAAAGGTAAAATGTGTGTTTGAAATAAAGCTACAATAGTTTATTTTAGAGTTTCAGGGTTATCTAATTGTAATCAACCATTTCCAAAGTAAATGAATCACACTGAGATAAATGGGAAGTAGGAAGAGATAAATGGGAGTTAGTTCATTCCAAACCTTTATGTAATGATGCTTCATAATTGATGGGAAAAAGTAAAATAAAATGGGCACAGCCTAATACTTTTGAGAAGTGGCACCAGAACTTTTCTTTCTTGTTAATGTTTTGGTAAAATTTGTGTTCAATTAGCCAGCCCATTTTTCCACGTACAGGCTTCAGTGTGGCGATAGAGGCAGTGGCACAGTGCAGCACAGAAGGACCCCCGTGGCAGCGGCAACCACTGATGATATCCTATGGAGAGCTACATTCTGAACAAACCCTGCCACCTTATTCTGCTTCCCGTGCTCCAAGTAAGAGTCTGTTAACTTAATTGGGCTCTAAGGTTTTACCATTATTTCCCTGTATATCTGTGAGGGAATGAAGCCTTGGAAAAAATGCTGGAATTCCTTTTCTAGCTGGCATCTTTCTGTCTGTTATCCCAGGGATACCGGCAGTGATAATTTGCACTATAATTGGAGTCTGCAAACTCATTCTGTATTAACACAGTGGCTTAAAGTTCTTTGGTTTTGCCAACACTATTAAAAAAAAATTTGCCTTTAGCTGCTTGAGCTCACTAATAAACAGTGTCCTTGTACTCAAGCTTCATGTGGCAGGAGACAGCTTTGTATTTTGCACTGTATTTTCTGTCATCCTTCAGAGATTGTTCTTAATAGGTGTTAAAACTAGGAGGCGTAACAATCTGCCATTTCACTACTCAACTATGTTTTTATTATGGTTGATGCATCGGTCCAATTTTGCAAATATTTTCTCCCCCAAAAGTATGTCCTCAAATGTATGTACCTCTAAGTTTTACAGCTAGTAATACATAGATGCTAAAATAGATCTCAAGTGCTCCATAAGTTGTAATGGAAAGACCATGTCTACCTGCAATGCAGTTTTACAGACAGACAAACTGAGATTTGGGAGGTGAAAAGAACTGTAAGTCAGTGACTTAGACTGCACGTGTTCTTAGTTCAAGCTGAAATAGGGTAAAAGATCACGGCAAGTTCCTCAACTGTCAGTACAGATGTGTGTGTTTACATTTATATATAATCACCAAAAGTATAAATTACACCTAAACACTAGAAGTATATACACACATATGTATATATGAATCTAAATATAAGACAGTCTTTCCTGAGATAAGAGCCATTCTCTGAAAAAAACCGCTCCCATGTTCCCCTATTACATAAGCATTTAATAAATTAGGTACAGTGCAATTAAACACCACAATCTGTTTGTATAGGTACACATAAACAAAATGCTGGCATAGTGATAATTAACCTTACTTTCATCCCAGATTTAAATTAAGCAAAGGCTTTGTAAGGGAAAGCCTGTCTCCTGGTTTGCCTGCTTTGTGGCTCCCTAGGAAGGTCTGTTTTCTTCTGCAACTGTTAGGCAAAAGGATATGGATCCTGATCTGTTTGAGTCAGTGGCGTATTTAATCAATTCAAAGAAGGCCATACGAATGTGTCTGCAGTACACACAGTAGGTGCTTTAACTAACAGTTATTGAAGTCAATCACTATTGATCATCAAAGCTTTGCTGGGGCTTGTGCGGTGGAGAAGAAACTTCAGTTTTTTCTATACAGCTTGTTGAGGTGACAGAATGATAGAATTATTAATTTTAGAAAAGGCCTCTAATATCATCATGTCCAACCGTTAACCCAGCACCGTCATGCTCACCACTAAACCATGTCCCTAAGTGCCATATCTACTTGTCTTTTAAACACCTTTCCAGGAATGGTGATTCCACCACTTCCCTGGGCAGCCTGTTCCACTGCCTCGACACCCTTTCAGTGAAGCAATTTTTTCTTAATATCCAATCTAACCTTCCCCTGTCACAACTTGAGGCCGTTTCCTCCAAGAGATGGTGTCAAAGGCTTTATTAAAGTCCAAGTAGACAACATCCACAGCCTTTCCCTTATCCACTAAATGGATCACCCTCTCATAAGAAAGAGATCAGGCTGCTCAAGCAGGACCTGTCTCACAAACCTGCACTGGATGGGCTTGATCCCCTGGCTGTCCTGCATGTGCCATATGATGGCACTCAGGGTGATCTGCTCCATGACCTTCCCTGCCTCCAAGATCAGACTGACACTCTCGTAGTTCCCTGGATCCTCCTTCCAACATCTCCTGTAAATGGGTGTCACATTTTCTGAATTCCAGTCAATTGGTGTCTCTCTGGTGGGCCTGGACTGCTGGTAAATGATTGAAAGTGGCTTGATGAACTCTTCCCCCAGCTCCCTCAGTACCCCATAGACTTGTACATGTGTAAGTGGAGCAACAGGTTGATGACCATTTTCTCCTGGATTGTGGGGGTTTCATTCTGTTCCCTGTTGTCAGCTCAGGGGGCTGGGAACCTGAAGACAATGGGTTTTGCTATTAAAAACTGAGGTAAAGAAGGCATTAAATACCTCAGCCTTTTCCTCATCCTTTGTCACTATGTTTTTCCCTTCATCCAATAATGGATGGAAATTCTCCCTAGACCTCCTTTTGCTGCTGATGTATTTGTAAAAAAAAAAAAAAACAAAACTGTTTCCCTTTACAGAAGCAGCCAGGTTAAATTCTACTTGGGCTTGGGCCCACCACAACCTCACAACATCCTTGTACTCTTCCTGAGTCCCCTATCCCTTCTTCCAACTGTTATAAACCTTCTTTTTCTCCACCGAGTTCTAGCCGAAGTTATGTGTTCAGACAGACTGATCTTCTTGCCTCCTGGCTCCTCTTTTGGAATGTGTGGACAGCCTGCTCCTGTACCTTTAAGATATTCTTCTTGAATTATGTCCAGCCTTCCAGGACTCCTTTGCCCTTCAAGACTGCCTCCCAAAGGACTCTCTCAGCCAGTCTCATAAACAGGACAAGGTCTGCTGTCTGGAAAAAGTCTATCATTTCATGAGCACTGTGTCCAAGACGGCCTCCAACTGTCACATCACCCAGCAGTCCTTCCCTGTTCACAAACAACGGGTCCAGTGGGACACCTTCCCAAATTGGCTCACTCAACAGCTGTAGGAAGTTGTCTGCCACACACTCCAGGAGCCTCCTAGACTGCTTTCTCTCTGCTCTCTTGTACTTTCAGCAGACATTTGGTAAGTTGAAGTCCCCCACGAGAACAAGGACTAGTGATTTGTGAGATTTTTTCCATCTGCCTATAGAGTATTTAATCTGTCTTTTCATCCTGGTGAGGAAGTCCATAACAGACTCCCCCAGGGATACCTGCCTTCCTGGCCTTTCCCCTGATTCTTACCCCTAAACCCTCAACCCTATTCATAGCCACCCATTGCAGCACTCCAGTTGTGCAAGTCATCCTGCCATGTTACCAGTCCGAAGTTAACCCTATTTGTAATGTCACTGTGGATTCTGAGTCCTCAGCACGAAGTGTTTTGCTTTCCCAGCTTAGCCAGAGAGCCCTGATGAGAGCACACAGAGTAGAGCCTTAAATAGATTTAAACAGAGTGATAAAAATGTTCTACACATGAACAATATCTGAGACAATGCAAAACACCATGACTGCTCAAGCTTCCTTTAAAGTTAGCAGTTCATTATTAAAAAATGTTGCAGTACTTTGATCCAAAACACTGTAGCTAACACAAATGTTCAAACCTTATGGGAAAGAGCAATATCCTAAAATATTTGTTCAAAAATCAAAAAACAAGTCCACTCAAAGTTTTGTCTGAGGCTGGACACTACATGCTGTGCCAAGTTTGTCGAGCAAATTTTGTCTCAGTGATATTAAACATCTTAATTTAGGTATATTGTTGTTCTGCTAAAAAGAATTTGTTTAACAGCTTCATATACTACGTAAGTTTAAACACGTACTAATACTGTTTCAGACCTATTACTTTTTAAGCATAGTCACATTAGATTGTTCCACAATGTGTGTTCCAACACGGAGGAATGCAGTTAGAAAAGACTAAAATCTGTCAAGAGCAAGCTGCTTTCAAAAATCAAGTACGGTTTCAGACTGTAACGGGCAGAATAGTTTCAGAACCAGCAAACAAGTATTGATACCACCCTACAAATCACTAGTAAGAATGCATCCAGAGCAAGTGTCCATGGCTACTGAATTCAAAGAAGAGCAGGTAAAGACAAGAGCAAATAAAATAATCAAGGGAAGAGAGAACCTGTTTTATGGACTAGAATAATGTGATGTTTAACTGAGTAAAACTAAAACTGAGAGGGGAGATGATTGTTCACTATGAATGTCTCACAACATAAACATCGGCGATGAAAAAACTGCTTAAGCTGAAGGACAATTTAAGCACTAGAATAAATGGAGATAAACTGACTAGGAGTGAATTTAGCCCATAAGGAGGTAGGAATGAGGCTTTCTCTTGTTATAAAGGTGATTTAAAGATTCAACTTAAATTATGAATGAGAACCCACAAGGAAATCACCACTCAAAGGAGGAGCCAAAGTGAAATGATCATTTAGAGACCTTCAATTTTCCATCCTTATACTTTAGAGGATAAGGACAGTATTGATCTTCACAGAATTTTCCATAATTTTCCTTGTAAATA
Organism: Falcunculus frontatus; assembly: GCA_013398115.1. Classification (NCBI taxonomy): domain Eukaryota; kingdom Metazoa; phylum Chordata; class Aves; order Passeriformes; genus Falcunculus; species Falcunculus frontatus. The sequence continues at coordinate 761,869 of VZRV01006407.1, read as the reverse complement.
TGCTTTTTTTTTTTTTCTATAAACATTTGTACCAGATTCCTTGCAGCCTCATAGAGCAGTAAAGGATTTATTGAGGATTCACAGATTCTGAAAGCTATCTATAACCTGGAAAATAAAATGATTGAACTTATATATGTCATGTATTTTGACAATAAACTACAGATGACATTAAACTTTTTAGGGACCTAAACATTTCCATATCATTATAAAGAAATTTAATTCAACCGTGATATCAATCTCGAACTCTCAGCAAAGGTAATTAAATATATAATAATAATTATAATATAATATTAATATATTATTATATATAATATAGTCAATATAATCAATATAATTAATATTAATATAATAAAAAAAATAAT
>VZRV01006407.1:683157-759931 GCA_013398115.1 Falcunculus frontatus | reverse complement strand
GCAGTTGCTTGTTTGTTTTTGTTTTTTTCCTTTTTTTTCTTTCTGGAAAGTCTGCATTATAAGATTAAATTTCTGAAAAATGAGATATCCATTGTTGCAGAGATCCTTTTTCACCCTTACCTCGCTTTTTTGCCAAGATAGTTAAAGTGCATTCCAGGTTTCTTTCTCCTTTCATTTTTACCACTCTATTAAGATAACTTGTAAAAATTTCCTTATTTTGGTTATAGTGGGGCAGAATATATGGTAGAATGACCAGTAGCTGAAAATTAGGAAAATATCAGTTAGTCAAAGGATTAAGTGTGATTTCCACTGAAATGGTAAGGGAATCTTGTATGGATTGAATTATTTCCCGTTAGAAAGTTGTGGGGTAAAAATAAGTTTAAAAAATTGAGTTATTGTCTTTCATGTTTAGTGAATATTGAAATTAGTTTAGTCTTACAAACTGATATATTTCTTAAAGTCGAGTAATTTCCGATAATTTCTTGTAGATTGTCAAGGACTTTATGCCTGCTAAATAAGAAATAGACTCTGAACCTGTGTTTTCACATTCAGTGATAAACTACAAAAATAAGTCGCACTTTATAGTTCATTGATTTTATACTAGCTATGCCCTCCTGAAGGAAATTTTTTTTTCCCACAGACATAAAGTGGGGCTAGAATAAAAAAGAATTATTATTTTCAGGGAATTATAGATACTGTTCCTACAAGTATTAACTTTTGGCTTGAGGGAAAGGTATCTGTTTTGAGCGTATCACGGACAAGGCAGAATCAAGGAAATGTGTTTCTGTATTTCGCATATAACTGCTAGAGTATACTCATAGTTTCCATTTGTATTAATCTTTGCAGTTCCAAGCACTTTTTTAAGGCCAAGCACTAAACTCAGTTAATTTCTTGATAGGCAAGGTGAACAATTTCCTCAGCTGAATGAGAGGATATAAAATTCTTGAAACACATGAAGGAAATGATAGCAATGATGCATCCGCAGTACGGATCTGTTTTAAGGATTTAAGGTATCTTTGTTTCTGAGTAAGCAGGTACCTACTGACTGTGTTCTATTAAATCTTTCTTTACTTTCCTTGAAAGTAGTGTGCTGGAAGTTAAAAAAAAAAAAAAAAGCTTTAATTTTGCCACTGTGGGGAACAAAATTTTTTTCTGATTATTTTCCTAGAGCAACGATCTTTTGATGAGTGCACAGTACATGGCTTCAAGCATGATTTTCTATTCATTGCTATCTATTCATTTTTTTCCAGAAATATAGCTATAAAGAATATCAAGTCATTAGTGAATTATTTGATGTCTTTAACACCTTAATATCAGTCAAGAATTTAAAACTGCTCTGCTTAAAAACTCACGGAAAGTACAAGGAATCTGAGAAAAATATCTAAAATTTTGCTTTCAATTTTGCACTTACACTTCTGCATCTAGTAATCATATTTTTTTCATTTTACATAAGTTATGGGTTATGAATTTATTTTATTATTATCTGATGTTAAACAACATTTTTAATGTAATGAGTTTAAATTAGAAATCTTTGTGCTTTACAGAGGAGCACTGAAGTGGCAGTCATTTTTGAGGGCAGACAGTTTTCTAAAGTAAATAGTGTTCTTCAGTTTCTGGCTTCAGAAGTTAGAGAAGAGCTAAACAGACATTTCGGAACTCTGAAATCCAAGTCCTTTCAAAATGGATGGGCATCCAGAGATAATCCTATCAGTGATCATTACTTATTATACACAGTTAAGCTGAAAGTTCAATAGCAAGTTGTACTGCCCATCAGAAGGTAACATAGGTGCTTATTTGTAAGCAAGGCTGTAGTGATGCATCTTAAGTCACAACTCTGAAGAGAATACAGGTAGATTGCACCCAGTTGGAAAGAAATTAATTAAGAAGAGTCGATCCTGAATCCATTTATTTTGCTTTAATAATCTGGTGTCTCTACTTTTTTTTCAGTTTTTTCCCTTCCAAAAGCTATTTTAAGTACATATTTTTTAAAATATATGTAATTAAAATTCCCATGTTTGTAGCAAGAATATATATCTCACAAAGTATAGGAAAAATAGAACTACAGAAAATTAAAAAAGATATTTTATACAATAGTCCTAGTCATTCTATTCCTATTTTGCTTGCATGTAGTCTCAAATATTGTTCAACTACTATATATATTGAATGTAAAAAGCATTTTTCATTTTAGATAAAAAGAAATCAAGGGGTTTTTTCCCGTGTTGAACCAGACCCGAGCTCTGTTTGTGTGAGACTGTGTGTGTGTGTGTAATGTCAGAAAAACACAATAACATCCGATATCTAATGTTTCAGACAAAGCTATAAGACTTCTACCTCCATTCTTGTCTTTGTTTTGGGTGTTTGGATGCGTCCTAAATCAGGGGTTATTCTGAAGTATAAATTTCTTTCCAAATTTTTAAAAGTTGATTCTTCTAGTTCAGGATAACATTGACTTTTAAAAAATATGTTCAGCCCATCTTATATCCTCGACAGAATACAAGCTTCCCATTTTCAGTGAGTAACACAACTTAATCCTGTGGTATTGAAATAAGAAAAAAAGTTGGGTTTTTTTAAGTGTTTTTCAACTTTGATTTCCCATTTTCTGCAGAGATAAGAACATGACAATTTTCTGAACTGTGCTACAGTTAAGGTAGATGGTAGAAAAAACAACTTTCCAGTTTGCTTAGGTAAATATTCCTACTGCGCAAAATTATTCTGTTTAATCCTATAGTAAAGTAAAAACCAAGTATGATCTTAGACCACTTAAGCATTCTTTCATTGTGCTAATTTTGCCAATGCATACTGATTTCAATAGGTGTCAAAGGGATCCTTCAGTTTACTAGGTTTAGTAGAAGTGCATTGCAAGACTGAGCTGCTTGTTTGTTCCTGGGTTTAGAAGTATTATTTGCACTGTATATAATATATGAACTTTTTTAATAGCTCTTAATTCTCAAATTTTTTTTTTTTAATTTATCATGTTTGGTGTGAAGAAAATTAATTTATGATATTAACAGTTATAGTACAAGATGAAAACATAAACCACATCAAAAACAAACAAACCGATCTGATTTTTTTTTTATTGTGATCAATTCTGTGACACGAGTCTATGGACTTGGATCAACAGAGAACAATAATACTCTGTCTTTGTCTTCCCCAGGAACTGTTATGTGTGATTCCCCTTTCCTAGGAATGGCTAAAAACGGGAAGTGGTGAGTCTTGTTTTGCTTTGCTTGCCTTTACCTATTAAACTGTTTTCATCTAAATCCATGAGTTTTCTCACTTTTACTCTTGCAATTCTCTCCTTCATTTCACTGGAGGGGGGCAGGAATGGGCAAGCGCCTGTATGGGGCTCAGTTGCCAGCTGGTGCCAAACCATGGCAGCACGGTGGATCTGTACTCCTTTTTTCCCCGGACTATTAGCCTATTGGTCTCAACAGCAGACAAATTCCTGCCATTTCTCAAATAGCTATCAAACTATTTCATAAGAAATATTAATTACAGTAAGAAGTTCAGAGCTTCCCACTCTCTCAAGAGGTCCTTGTTCCTCCGATGTAGGCCCACACATTCACCATCTCTCATTTGCTGAGTCTCAGTAAGACACTGAAATTGTAATTAACCCATTCATCCTTGGAACAGCTTCGGGAAGAGGGACAGTAATGGCATGCCTTCCACTGCCCTGCTCAAGCCATAACCACCAGTGAGGCTGATGACTGCTGCATCCAGCTTACTCCGGACTTTGGAGGATGGATGGCAACGTGGTAGGCAAAGGCTGTCTGGATCAGTGACCCAGATGTCTTGCCAGTATGCAAATACAAGTGAATCATCTTACTTTATAAAGAGTGGACAGCCCAGGGCCTGTTGAGCTCTCCTGCACATCAGCAGGCTGCATGCCAGGATCTCCCTGGAGTAGGGGCACCTTGCAAGGTCACTCCTTGAAACTGAGAGATTCCTTGCTGCAACTCATGGTCAGTAAGTGATTGGTAGCATGCTAAACTTTGAAATCATATCCAGGTGATATAAAGAATTGATTGTGCATATATGAGTCCTTAGACATAAAGTGTTAACCAAGTATGGGGCTAGGACTGGATCCAGCTGTACCTAGGCTCCTCTCGGAGAAGGAGGTTAGAAAGCAAGGGATTCCTTTCTGAACGCTGTGACTCAGTGGGTTCATCCCCCTGACGGCTTTATCTGACCCTGTCCTCTGTGCAGTAAATACTCAAGTGTACCTTGTTAAACCACTGTCACATTTACCCCTGAGTTTTTTTGACACTGTTTTGTATCAGTAAGGATCAATAAGTTTATGTAGTTGCTTCTGTCTTATGGGTGAAGGATATCACTCCATTCATAACTGGGACTAGAAGAACTTGACAACAATTTGTTGTTTGGGAGAATGCTAGTCAGGCTAAAAAGTGCATGAGAAAACATTCTCAGAAAACATTTTACCAGATGATCAGGTTCCAGTGTCCTGAGTATGTTGATCTTTCTAGCATGGTAGTGCCTGGGGACCTCACTGATGGGAGGTTAAAAGGCTGAAGGATTGTGAGTGCTTCTAGGCAACAAATGACCACAGGCCTTCAAGATCAAGGTAGAGGTGGAAAGGCATCTTTTTGTATAGAGAGCTGTATATAAAACTAGGAACTATGCTCCTATAATTGTCTTTGCCTTAAACAGCATGGTACATGGTTAAAGTTAGAATAAATACTGCTACTAAAAAATGGATATTAATGATAAATAATAAAACTACTAAATGCCACAAAATTACGTAAAGCCTGGCACAAAGTTTGCTGCAAGCACTAGTGACTTATTAGAACTGCAGTTTAGCGGCTGCTGATTATGTCATTTATGAACTAGAACAGACTAAGAACAGTAAATTAGAGAATTCACAGTAGATTGGTGAGCGATCAGAGTGTTTTAAATGATCCATTATTATGATGCTTTGTTCACCACAGTTTATCAGGTGTGAAACTAGCAGAAATGGCCTTTGAAAGAACAAACTTGACTAGCTGTTGATTTTAAACCATACTGTTGATTGTCTTTGTGATTTGATACAATGTATATGCTATTAAGTCTGGTTCTTGTTATAAGTTTTATCTCCAGGTTTGAATGCCTCAAGTGGATAACCACTCTTAATTCAGATTTTGGGCCTAGACTGACATTCACATGAAATCCAGGTTTGTGTTTGCATTTTGTCTTATGCATCCTCATACCTTTCATGTCAGGTGCAAACCAGAAGTACATGTAAGTTTCTGAAAAATACTCTATGAAAGTGGTGGTATTTGTGTCATCCAAAGGACTCAGGAGATTTAATGCCACCTTTGATGAGTGCAAAGCAATGGGACAAATTTAAAATATCAGTGCCTTGTTCTAATTTGCAATTTATAAACCACTGCCTGAGGTAAATTAAACTTTTAATGGCCCTGTAAATGAAGCTGTGGAAATCTTCAGGACTTAGGTTCTTCTTCAGCCATTTCTAGCTGGGTATAATAAATTCCAAAAGTAACTTGCTTTCTGATATCCCCAAGTGTTTTCTTTCTACACCCTCTAGCAGTTTTCATTTTCTCCTCCTACCCTTGAGTCCTTGAATTGTCCCAACAGTGTAACAATTCTCTCATGGGCTGATATCAATATAGCATGACTACTGCAACTGCTGTTTGTTTTCACAAAGCCTGCTACTTATTTCTGATTTTTGATCATAAGTCACTTGTGTTTTCCACTTTGTATGGGCAATTTTGGTGATAAAAATCTAACAAATGAGGAAAGTGGAATTTACGTACCTTTGGTAAGGTACTTAGTAAAAACCAAAACGTAGTACATGAATGAAAGTAGAAAAGGAAAATGTGTTTCACATGCAACCCAGGGCTAGCAGACTTACAATGATAAAACAATTACTTTGGTAATTATTTGAAATCTTTCAGTTGAGCACAGTAATATATCACTTATTGAAACTATCTAGCCAGAAAAAAAAAAATTGCATTTGGGAAAAATATTTTCCAAAAATGATGGAACAATTGTGGGACAATATATGATATTTCACTTGAGTCTACAGAGATGACAGACTGATATTTTAATATAAGCTGCTGTAAGAATTTTCCCCTTGAAAATCTTTTAGATGAGAAATACTCAGAGAAGGCTCTATGCCTCTGTGACATCCAGCTAAATATGAAGTTGTCACTGATTTTGCTCACCTTCCTGTTCTCCATTCTACAGCTTTTTTCCCATCAAAGTTGGTGTTACATCTTCTGAGTCATCCTTTCCTGTGTTCTGAAAGTCTGGTCACATACCTGGGGCAGCTTTCACCACCTTATCAGACAAAGTAGAGCACTGGGAAAGTGTCAGAGCCATTTATAAGTGCTCACTGTCTTGGAAAGGGTAAAGAGACTCTGAGGGCTAAAAGCAGGGCTGACAGGACTGAGACTGTATGGTGCTGAAGATGCCAATATAACCAAAAGACACAAAGCTGATGATACCCAAGTACCACAGATAGTAAAATTATTTTCTTTCTCATATAACTAATGATATTGTGCAACTTTTTATTGCCTTGACTGTATAGCTCTCTTGAGTACTTCAGGGAGTTATGAAGACTGCTGTTTACAAATTTACTTTTTTTTCTCATGTAAAATGAACAAGCTTCTAGTTAATTATAAGTATTCAAGCAATAGAAAGCCTAAACCCATTTTTTTTAAAATTACATTGAAGACAACACAGTACGCTTACAGAAAAACAAATTGTTATTAAATCTGTAGGCACCATTCAAATCTCTGCATTAGTCCTGCTTGGGAGTGTGGTGCTGCAACAGATTCACATTTGAGGTATGCCCGTATGCCACAGTTATTACAGAGCTGGAAAGGAAGATGCAGGGGCTTTTTGATGTTCACTCATGTGCTTGACTTCAGTCTGTTCATATCAGAGCGTATATGAAATGACCTACTTAGCTTCAATCCTGTAGTAAGATTTCCTTTTTCACAGCCATTAAACCCCAATTTTTTTTTTCTTTTATTGCGAATTTTAGAACTTTGAAAATACCTGGCATGCTGGTAGACACTAGGAAGTTTGCATGGTTAATATTTTATACTTTCTTCCTCCTCTTTGACTTGCAGGATTAGATTTCTATTGGGTTTTTCAAAATTCAGTCATTTTCAGATTTTTTCTAGATTCAGATTAAACTAATCCTTAGCCTCCTCCATTTATGATGTTTCCAGCTGCAGCTCATGCTAGCTTTGGTGTTCCCATACCCATGATAATTTAATGCATTGGCATATATATATCTCCTTTAAATCCAGGCTTACAAGTAATTTATTAAAATAATTCATAATTAATTGAGTTTCTAATTTGCCTTTTGGTGAAGCACCCCTGGATGCACAGCATTAAAGGTTCTATTGAAGTGTGGCCTGATTAACTGATTGATAGATTTTGCTCTTTACAGGAACTTCTTACATATGTGAGCATAATTATATTCTAGCACTTTCGAGGGAAAATGGAGTAATTGAGGCAGAGAAATGCTTTGGTCTTGTTATTGAATTAATTTCATGTTCTGTGGAAAGGCCCGATTGACAATTCTGCAGAGTCAAGTTATCAGTATTTATAGCACTATTCAGCCCTGAACCGACCCCCCACCTTGTACTCGTATCTTCCTTATACATCCCAGTGTGCTCAAGCAGAATTAATGTAAAAGGATCAGTTTATTGCAGAACGCTGATTTGTCTTGAATTTATTTATTCAAATTCTGCTTATTTTCTAATTCTTTTCTCTATCTTCCAAAGTCCTTTTCTGTGGTATTTGGATGAGATTTCCCTTTCCACAATGTCTCTGGAAACTTCAAGTCTCAACTCTTTTGTTAGAATAATGATGGGTTTGGAGTGCAGGAAGATACTATTCAACCCTTGCAGTGTATTTAACACAGAAAATACCGTGATGGCTCTACCTTCTTTGTAGGAAAGGAGACTAAAAAAATCTCTCCTAACGTGCATTTGCTAAGAAGGTAGACGTATTTTTAGAAAATATTTGAAAGTGCATTCACTTGCATATCCGGTGTATGCTTCATTGGAGTCTTCCAAAATCTATACAGAAATAATCTAAGGATTTATAGGGGTATTTTGTTTCTTGCTAGTGATAACTATTTGTAGGAGTGACAGATGTGTGTCCATATTCCTACAATCTTTTATCCATAAAGAGAATGCTATCTGTAAAGCACCCACAAGAAAAAAATTAAGGTTAGTTTCCTCTACTTCAGATGAATAAGAAAAATTATTTCAAGATGGCATGAAAATTACAGGTGCTTTACAGAAAGAAGTATATCACGTACTATACAGTAGCATTTGAAGTTAAGAAGAGACAAATGATAAAACAATGCCATTCATTACCATAAGTAATGAAGGCTGACTGGGTTTGACAGGAAAAGCTTCATTGCCCGTACAGCAGCAAGCTGATATATAGCAAGCAACTAGTGCCACAAAGAAAAGACTACAATTTTTTCTAATGAAAATTGCTTATGTGTACTTGTTCCTTATTTCCTGACATGAGCTGCAGTGCTGTGCACGTTGCTTTATCTCTGGCCTTTGAAAGTATTTAAGAATAGGCATTTCTACATTTTGTGGCATACCTTAGCTGTTTGGGGTTTTTTTTGTATTGAACTCCTCTTCTAACACTGCATTTTGTTGTTGACTCGAAACACTTTCTGAAATTTTATTTCTGTGCTTTTGAGACATGTTGTTGATGCATGTGGCTTCTTCATATTCTTTCTTTGCTAGGACTTTTCAACAGACATGCATACAAGTAAAGCTGGTACATGCACTAAGGTTTCACATTTTCACTACTGATGGAGATCAGCATATCATCCCATCCCAGTTTACAATATTTCTGTTCTTCAGTGGTTATTTTCACACAGGTTAGTCTCAGATTGTGAAGGCTGTGTTTATGCTGACTGCAGTTCAAAGTGGATATAGAGTCAAGTGTCACTATAGTAACATTTCCTTGATCTGCGCTCCTTGCCTGGGACTTACCTGAAACACTGTACGCAGTTAAGAGGTTTTTAGTTACAATAAAGAGTGCATCTCTTAGGCCAGGGGGTGTTCACAGCCTAAAACATTCACCTTGGAAAATAACCTTTCTTTCTTCTCTACTGACTGAAGTTGTTGCTGACTAAGTGCTATAGTGAATAAATCTCTACTACACGGTGCAAAAGAACTCTTACCAAGAAAACAAGCCTGAGTCCTCTGTTTCCTTGAGTGAAAGATGTGGAGTTAAATGAGGAAGCAGCAAAGTTTTAACCTTAAATTGTGTTTACTTCTATAATGGTATCTTTCAACCATGACACTTAAGTCCTGGAAATGCCTTTGTAGCAGAAAATTGTGAGAGGGGATCCTTCAGCTGTTACTGTGATTCACTGCTGTCCTAAACCCTTCATGTATTCGCAATGTCAGGACTCATACTCCTTCACCTCTCCTGTGTATCACAAACAGTAGTAATTCTTATCTGTAGCTCTCTACTGTTTCACCATATCATTTTGGTCTTGGCTTGAGCAAGTTTCTAAAGTTACTGTCTTGTACTCCTGATGCAGGTTTGTCAGAACACCTCAGTCCCGATCTTCCGCAATGCCTCGATCTGAATCTCCCTTGCACAGAAATGGATAGATATTGAAAAAATTCTGTGGTGCTTCTGAAATATGTGAAAGTGGGAAACAAATACGAACATTATAAGGAATTTTAACAAACTTTATTCCTGTCTTTAAATTCTTTCTGTTGTTGTTGCTGATGATGAGCGCTACTTCAAATCAACTCTTTTTCTTTGTAAAATCTACCTCCTGTTGTATGGTTCTGGATGGAGAACAGACACTTTTTTGGAGTTAGCATTGTCAAACTGGCATATCAGCCTCATCATTTTAAGCACTTTTGAAATACAAAGTGAGATGGTAAGTAATGTTACAAAAAAGAAAACCCCAAGTACTTTGAATCTAAACTGTTCTCTCACACTCTCTTTTTTCATCCCCAAGAAGATTAAATTAGTTCAGTAAAACTCTGGTTATAATGATCTGATTCCTAATACTAGTGTGATTAAACTGGGTGCATTAAAGTAAGCAATGATAAATTAAAAGCACAGTAGAAATCTTAGTGGGTGTGAACAGATGAGTAATCTTAGTTGGAAATAAAATATGCCCATTATTGTGTGCTATAAATGGATTTTTATATTATAAATTGAAGAGATAACTTGATGTGTGGTGCAGTGTCACGTTAGAGAGAAGTTCAGTACAAGTGTCTGTAGTAAAACCTTTTCTTAGTTCATTAAGGACAAACACAAGTTTCCAAGGTGCCTCAGTAGCATTTCTTTGCGTGTGCAAAACTAGATGCAAGTGATGACCTTTCTGTTAAACATTCAAATTTTCATAATACTTTTAGAAAGTGCCTTGTAAATACTTAAAAGTGGTTTCACAGTACATCACATTGATTTTTCTTCCCAGCACTTTCCAGACCAAATAACACAGTCAGTACTGTTTTGAAATCCATAAAAAATGACAGAAATCTGAAGGTGGAAAGCGATTACTTAAAGCCCAAAGCATCTAAGAAAAATCTGTATCTTTTGGTTTAATAGTTCCACACGACCGACATGCATGGTAGGGTTCTCCATACAGAGTATATGGATGTATTTGGCTTTTACAAGAACTTGGTTTTTATTCCAAAATAATGTTTACTATTATCCTGCTTCATTAGTAGAGTCTCTTGTGAAATTTCCATTGCTTTTTAGTAGGAAGAGAAAAACGGGCCGTGTGGGTTGGGTTGGCTTTTGATAACACAAAACCTCATTTAATCCTATTGAGTCAAAACTTTCCGACCCCTGTCAAATTTCAAGGACCTGTTACATACTTTTCCAGTTATGAACAAACTCATAAAGAAATATTTGAGGCTGTCCCATCTGTGATTGCTGTGTCAAGAGCTACATTCAAAACCCTATATTCAAAAAAGTAATTACAAAATCTCTCCTTTCCTGGGACCTGAGTATTTCAGAGCATTTGGATCTCTAGAGGGAAGTCTCAGGTGTAATTTTCACTTCTACCACATATATCTTTGTTGACTTTAAATGAAGTGGTAGTCTTAAAGAGTGTAAAAACCAAAAAATTCTGTCATTACAATTATGAACAAGAATGAGAAAATTAGTCTCAGTTCTTGTCTCTGTAACCTAGAGCTCAAAATTTATACAAATTAGGGAATTTTGCTTGTGAAACTAAGATTTGACCCATACAGAGAGAGGATCGGTGAAAGAAGTGATCATATAACTTCTACTCTAATTAGGCTGCAATGCAGCAATGAACCAACCTAGATAATTAACTGAACAAAGAATAACCATGTCAGCTCTGGGTGCTGACAGCTGGTGCTCTGTGTTTGCCAACATGCCCTGTTGTGTTAAATTTATTTACACTGAAATATCCTGCATATATTGCATTTGAATTAAAAGATTTTGTTTTGCTGTATAGCAGAACTGTTCTCCATGCAGCTCAGCAACCTGAGGACTGAAGGTTACAGGGACAGAGAACTCACTAAGTTGGAGACTATGATCTAATAACTTTTTTTCTACTTTACACCTCTGACCCTCATTTTAAAAATTATTCACATGCGGGTGACTGCCAAATTCTTGCTGTCTGCTTTATACAACATTTACACTGATCCTAAACTGCACAGGATCTGAAGCAGCCACCTTATGAGCTCATATATCACATTTATAAGCATCTCTAGAGACAGGTAGTTCAGAGATACAGATAATGCAGAAAGATATTCCATAGACTGCAAAGTTTAAGGGCTTGTAGTCTTGAATTACAAGTGGAAAACAAGGTATGTTCTGGCTCTTGAACGTGTTTTGCTTTTGCCAGCCTAATTTCACTGAAGCATAATTTATTTGCATCTTTACTGAATGCTGACAAAATGAATCTATGAGTTAATCCTGGGAAAGTATGCAAAATTGGTAAGTATCCTGCTTTAGAGTCACTAGCGCTGGAATTAGCTTTTCTAGTTGGTCTAAGGAAGACTGAGTGTGTTAATCCTCACATTCAATATATGTTGTAGATCTTATGTATCATTTCCATTTTATTGTAGCACCAGAGGTAACATAATGAGAGGAAAAGTCTTAGAGTGATCTTTTTGCTTAGTTTGTTTTTCAGTTAAGTAAATTAGATCACCGTGTCCAGTGTGTACCTTTTGTAAATCTAAAATGAATACATTTCTGCCACTCTGCAAGATAAGACTAATATTAATGAGAACCTCAAAGTATCTTATTAATTTTTTCCCTGTTAAATCTATAGATTTTTTTTTAATAAAAGAATTATACTGGCTTCAAGGTGAGTGAATTTGAATAAGTGAATTCTTACGCAATCAAATTCAAAGCAAACCCAGAATTTAGTAAAGATTCAATACATTTGCAATAGTTTGGAGTAGACTCTCAATAAAAAAATACTAAGGCCTAATCTATCTTAGGGATTTTTTGGAATCCAAAGGCAGCACAGTACATGAAGACGTTTATGTGCCTCTGTATAAACTAACACTAAACCCCAACTTTAAGCAAGATGCTCATAACCCTATGATCCTATTCAACAGCTCCTTTTCTTTGTGCCCCGGAGCTCAGGAATGTGCAAGAAAATGCTAGTCTGCTTCCGGGGTACAGTTAGGAAACATTTATACATAGATGCAAGCTAATCTTTCTAGTTGTGGTGGGGGATGATGTTCTCTTACCTTTCTTATTATAACAGTAATTGTAACAATTGTTAAACAACAAGATGAAAATTCAGTTAGTGTAATGGAGCTAAAATCTGTCTCCTAGAAGACAATCACTGGGTTCCAGATTTGAAGATGTTTCTTGAATTTAGTCCAGAAATTGTTTGCTGACTCTGAGTCGAATGGCATGGCTTTTCGTGTCTACATTCTTAAACTGTCTTTGCTGTTCCCAAAATGATGTTTCTGCTATGCAAAGTGACAACTGGGAACAGCTCTTAACACATTTTCTGAGTGGGGTTTGATCTATGCCAGCAAGGTTAAACATTTCTTGGGAATAAGCAGTGGAGAAGATTTGCTAGCAGATAAGTAGATGCGGCCGTTCTAGGTTGAGGTGTGAGCTATGGAACCTGTGAGCCTGGAGCCTCTCTTTGCATGCTCAAAAGTGTAACTTGAAGGACAATGAACCTTTGAAACTGAGCATAGCCAGAGGCTGCTGATATACACAAGGTTAGGAACACACATATGAATGATTTTCACTGATATGGGCCTAGGAGTTTGTAAAATGCCCATCCAATGTCATTTCCCCATAAGTTTAGAAGTTATAAATGTAAGAGCAGAGTCCTTAAATGTTTTGTAATATTTACTAGTAGATGTGTGCATGCCTTTGGTGCTTGTCTATTAATAACAAATTGACAAGGACAACATGCTCTGGCAGGGATTTAGCACTGACCATTCAACTTTTTATTGATTCCCAGAGATGTTTTTTAACATATAGTTGAGAAATTCTTCATTTTTTATCTGGATTTTTTACTTTGCTTTCTCTTTTCATTTATGCTGTCTTCAGTGGACAGCTTCAGTCCAATAACTTGGCATGAGGCTGTCAGGCTTCCTCACCGGATTTATCAAAGGGAACCACACAAATGAAGAAAGTTCAGACTGACATTCTCTGAGGTTATACAGTTTAAAAAAATTCACATTGGCCATTTTTCAACAATAACTCTCCTTACACACCTTGCATTGCCCTCTTTTTTTATGTTACCCTCAGACTAATTACCACCCCTTAACCTGCAGTGACTTTAACATCAAATCTCTGTTCTGCAGCTATCAGTTGTGCACGTTGAAGTAGATGGCTTAAAGAATTTGGGACTGTGGTAAAATTGGAAGACGATAAATAGGGTTCTCTTCCTATGTTTTATTGGCTGACACTGCCACCCTGTGAATTCATATCCTTCTTCCTAAATAGATATAGACATGTCCATTTGGAAATTACACCTTCTGTGTTTCTATCTCTTGGCACTGACAATAATGAGCTGAAACTTTAGTGAGTCTTTTATTTCACATACACTGCTTTATTTCATTTTGTGTTCCCTAGCATGACTTAGAAAAAAAAATTAAATGTAAGAAATACAAACTATTTAGCATCAGATTTTGCATATGGCAACCCAACTAATGATTCAGTAATTATAGACTTCCAAGAAGGCTGACTAATATATCTTGAAATAGATTTGATTTGATCAGCTATTGGAAATTACGTCCTTTTCAAGGAGCTAAGTTTAGAAGCTCGTTCTCATATCAATATAATGCATTTGCTCCAGTGAACATTTTTCCATCTTGATATTATCAGTTCCTCAATCTTAAAGAAGTATTTCTTGCATATAAATACTTTAATTTTTAAACTAAGCTATCTAACTCGGTGAAGGTACACTGCATAGCTCACACTAACAGCTCATAGCTGCCTGTTATGCAACCAAAGCTGTAAGACACCCTTGGCATGTTGCAGGTTTTTCATAAACACTGGAATAGGATCCATTATCATATCTGTCAAATCATAGTGTAAGTGAAAAATGTAAGCTCTGCCTCCTAACTTACTGCAACAAGAGAGTCCTGGAAAGGCATCTTTGTGGCTGTCAACGCAGCGTGGATATATCTCTGGTGCACTTAAATTCTTTCATAACTCTCCGGCTTTTTACGTGACAGTATTGCAGGAAAGGCTGAGTCCATATTTGGTTGGATGTTTTCTGACGTTCTTGTGGAAATCAGTGTCAGAGGTAATCAGCAGCTTTGCACGCTAAGGGAGAGCAATTATTTTAAAATATAAAAACATCTATGGGAGTCACATGAGGTTTTTCAATATGTTCCAAATCTTGCAGATCAAAAGTCTTCAATTTGTAGGCAGAAGAATATCTAGGGAAGAAGGGATCTGCTGTTCTTTTAGATGATTTCTTGAGTAATTATAGTTGGATTTCTTTTTCAAGAGTCTTAAGTCTACAAATATAATTTGTGGCCTGCTACTCATATTGGATGTTTTGTGTTTCACACTCAGTGATTATAAAGATTCGGTGGCCAAATTCCATTTCTGTGATGTCGGCACAAATCTTCTTATTCTCCTGGAAGTGGGGGGAAGTCAAAAATGTCCTCTTATAGACTACAGTAATGTTGATGAGGAGTATTAAGGAAGATATGCTTCAACTGCTGTTACTTATATCATTCTTTTTGCATATTGGAAAAAAAAGGCTTTGATCTCTAAACAGTTAAACACATATTTTTCTCAATAGTTAAATTCATATGAAAATAGGGGCAAAATACTATTTCTCTAGTAGAATGAATGTTTGAGAAATCTAAGGTACTAATTCTAAAACCTTCCATTATGATCTTGGAAGAATCAGGCAATGTAGTACTGAATGGATAGCTGGAAACCTTCTAAAATGTCTTTTTGTTAATGAAGTTAAAATTCCTACAGAAATGTTTCTCTTCTGAGCTCCTGAAATGTAGTAAAAGTTTTGGTGAGTTTTCCCGTCTATTAACCTCCTAAAAACCATGTGTCAATCTATTAAAACAAGGCTTGTGAATTGAGCTTTAAGTGAAAGTTCACACTGAAATACACAGAGGGCATTGCAGAGCCACCTGCCTGGTGTCAGTTAAGATAAAGCAGACAATTTCTGGTAAAAACCAGAAATTTCACTTTTCTGCAGTGCATTCCTAAAAGTAAAACTTGTCTTAGTCATTTTGGCTTAAATTAACCTGTAACACACTGTGGTAGATGTTAGTAAGATACAGAGTATGGCAATTCAGCTTTCTTTATTTCAAATACAGCGTAGAATAGGTGAAATAAGTTAGCTAAAAAAAAATCCGGGCATCTCTGGAATAGCAGGGTCAGTGCTTTTAAAAGCCAGGATGTAAGAGAATTATTGTACTGAAGAAGCCTGTTTTGCCTGCATCATTGTTTTCTAAGTTACTTTGTTAGAAAATAACAGTATCACTATTGTTATTAGTATCTAACTGCAGAGCAGGTTATATTGCCTAAACAATTCCAGCTGTATAGATGATAGAGTGTATGAAGGGGGTAATTATTAAAATGTACAGAGATATTTTAATGATTGCAGAGTGCTTTATGAATAAAGTTTTTTTGGCTGCAGTGAGGACCTAAGATACTACAGGGAATTTGCCGAGTCTGCCTTCTCAAAGAGTGTCTTTACAACACGTGGGTGAAGGAGCAGCACCTACCTTTCCATGCAACATCCATCCCCACGGTTAGAATAAATCTGTGTTATGAACAAATGGATTTCAGACCTGTGTTTTTGTACTGAGAAAAATTTGATTATAACATTAGACTTCTCAGAAAACCATGCCGACAACTGGGTGATGATAGGCTCTTTTCAGTGCTTAGGTGTTTAAGATGAACCATTTTGAGTTAGTATGCATCCACTGGTGACGTTTCCACACATAATTCAGAATATTTAATATCTAGAGCCATCTTGAAGGGTATGTTGATTTGAATGTGCTTCAGAAACACGGGGAAAGGATTAATACATGCTTTGATAATAAAACACATATATAATATACACGTAAATCATAGAATCACAGAGTACTCTGAGTTGGAAGGACCCAGAAGGATCATCAAAGGTCAATGCCTGGCCCTGCACAGGACACCCCCAAGAGTCACACCATGTGCCTGAGAGCTTTGTCTAAACACTTATTGAACTCCGTCAGGCTTGGTGCTCTGACCACATCCCTGGGGACCCTGTTCCAGTGCCCAACCACCCTCTGGGTGAAGAACTTTTTCTAATATTCAACCTAAACCTGCCCTGACACAACTTCAGGCCATTCCCTTGGGTCCTGTCACTGATCATCTCACTAGTGAGGAAGCTGCTCTGAGGTCTCCCCTCAGCATCCTCTTCTCCAGGCTGAACAAGTAGAGTGGGACAATCCCCTCCCTTGCCCGGCTGGTGATGCTGTGCCTGATCCTCCCTAGGACACAGCTGGTGCTCCTGGCTGCCAGGGCACTGCTGACTCATATCCAGCTTCCCATAGACCATTGACTTGCCATTTTACGAAATGAATACTCTGATTTTCCTCATCCCTGATGACTGTGTTAAATATTAAAAAAAATGAAGGTCATCTGTTTTCACTTCTCTAATCAAAGTCAAAATGATTAAATTTGTTTCAGTTCCTGTGAATCGCAAGTAAAGATAGCATCTTCTTCTAGACTCACTTGTGGATTCTCAGTGATTTTGACAGGATAGACCTGGGCATCTCCCAAACCTTAATATTTCCTGAAAAGCTGCTCAGTTTGCTATTTTGTGGGAATGGATATTTTATTTATTTTATGCCTGATTGTTGCTCCTAATTGTGTTGCAATAAATATCCTACTGCTTCTCTAGACATTCAACAGCTAAATTTTGCATTGTGTTCAGTTCTAATGGTGATAGTAGTCTTTTTATAAATAGAGTGCAGTTTTCATACTGAGTGTCTGTTAGAATACTTCCACTCAAATCTGAAACTTTACATGGTTACACGGATACACATTCTCAAAAAATGTAAAAACTTGACTGTTCTGGATACGTACTGAACCATATTGAGGGTCCAATGTAATGAAATCAAATAGGTCTGATTGTATGTGGATATTAGATTTGGGATTTTTTTAGGTATTTAGGTAGACAGGCAGCAAACTGTCTCTAACCTCCAGATGATACTAGAAATCATAAAAATGCATGAAGAATCTTTTAAGCTGTGAAAAAGTAGTAAAACCCTCTTGGAACAGTTATTGTGTTCCAACTTATTTGGCTGTAATAGGAAATACATAAATATATCCAAGGACAAACCCCTACCTTTGAGGTTTGAAAGCTTAATGATGCTGTACATTTTTGGACACAAAAGGTGTTAAATAGTTTCAGAGACCTGAATGGACCTGTAATGAATCTCAGTAATGAAGAAGTTACTCAGAATGAATGGAGATAATTAACAGATTGAAGTTCTGCAAGCAACAAGTAATTGGATTACTGGTGGATAATTTGTTTCCAGAGGCATTTTTACTATCTGGTCATATGCTATATTTCGTTCTTATCTTTTTATTCAAAAGAAAATTGTCTTCAAATCTTGGATTATCCCCAGTGTGATCTTGGATATTAAGTTACTAGAAGAGAAAGGTACCATTTAAAAATATTCCATTTATCAGTTTTCCTCGAGTCTCATTTTAATTTTAAACAGCAATTGTTTTTATTTCGGTATGATGGTTGTACTGTCAGGATCCCATAGGTATTGATATAAGGATTGTCTCTTTATTTTTTGGACACTGCATATACTGTTAGTAATGATGGTTTTAAGTAAGGGACTATGGTAAATTCATCAAAAAGGCCTATAGGGAAACTGTATAGAACTTCATGGAATCAAACAAAACTGATGGGCAAATGATAGATTTGAAATCGATACGGATCATTGAACCTGCATTTGCACATGTTGCTGGACTCTGGTATAGAGTAACCCTGGACACGGACAGTCTGATACAAACTTGTTCCGTGTTTCCTTCCTTTATACACAGTAGAATTGGGGGTTCTTTTCAATCCCATCATCTTGTCCTTTGAAATGTCTTCTGTTCCTCTCTCAAGAGTTGAAATTGCTGTTCTTTCCCTTCCCCTTATGTTTCGCCCCCATACGGATAGCATTACTATTTCATAGTAGGTTTACCTTCTACCAAATATAATATGTGTTCTTCTGCATTCCAGCATTTGCACATATATTTTTGCTTCTTGCCTTCTCTCCTGTCTGGGTGTTTTTCAAATAGTCCGAGAACTATTCATAATGATTTTTAAAAATACATGTAGTCAGTGCCTCTGGACAACTTAATTTGATGGTTTTTTCTCCAAGATTAAAGTCAGTGTCAATTATATTTCTTTCTCCTTAGGAATTGTTTTAATGACTCTGTCACTTGGTAATCCATGGTCCTTGAAAGCAAACCAAAGTACGCTGCTTTTCTGTGCACTAACTCAACAATCCAGTCAACTAGAATAGACAAAATGGAGCACACAACCTAATAGCATTTACATTGATTGGATGCGAACTTCAGTTACTGCAATCTAGCTGTCCAGAAGAACTGGGAATTTGGTGGCTATTCATTTGTGGTTTTGTTTAGGAGAGAGAGAAAATAGTGTGAAGATAGTGTGTTTCTTTATGGATGATCGGTACTTAGAGTAAGCTTTTCTGATTTCTTCTCCAGGGGTGCTTAAAATTCCCTTGTCTTGGTAAAATAAGTACAATTCCATTAGGAATGGGACAGTAGGAATTTCCTTTTAGTCTGATGAAGACAGACAATTCTCTATTTTTATATTATGAAGAAGTGTGCCATCTCTGACTACGTCATATAACCTGATTGCCTCTTACTGATTGGAAGAGCTTGTTCTATTTCACCTTTTATCATCTCCAGATAAGAGCATTTGACAGAATGATATGAAAAGTAAATATTTTTCACCATTATATGAAATTTCTTTTTAGCCACAGAAATCCAATTAAGTTCACACAATCATGTCCTCCAACATTAAAAAATGTAGTCAGAGATAATACCAGTTAAACATTGGGTATGTTCAATCACAATTTGAAAAGATCTTGTTGGATCAATGCCTGACTTTGTTAAAGTTTGGTGCTATGCTTGTCACTAAGAAGAGCAGTGAATTATATTTTGTGTTTTATGATTCATTTAGTATGGGTTATTGCAAATCCATGTTTCTTTTTCAGGCATCAAGAGATGTACATATCTTCTCTGACAGTGATGGTTAGAAGCATCCCATGATCCTGAAGACCATTTTCTATACTGATCAGGATTATTGCAATTTCAGGCTCCAATGTACGTACTGTCTATACCTTGATATCGATTCAGTAAATTTTCTTTCTTTACATTTTTGGAGGCTTTTTTCTTTGCCCTCCACAAACTGTTTCCTTAATTTGGTAAAGAACTTTTAAGAGGCAGCATGTTTTTTTAAGTGAAGACATTGATTGAAAAATTCTGGTAAAAAAAGAAAATAAAAGTTGGTGATTTAATTGTCTAGATACCACTTTTCCCAGTAGGTCGTGATGTCCAGTCCTCCATCTCAAGTATCCCTGTGGCTACAGGGGACAGAGTGTTGGAACTGTATTATCGCCAAAGATGTTTGATATTTCAAATGGTGATATTACACCAGGAGTATTCTCCATGCCTTAAGCATGAACAAATCCCATGTAATATTACTTAGCTAAAAGAGATGATTGAATTCAGCATTGAGCAATGAAGCAATCAGCAGAGTTTTCATCATCATCCTGTGGAAAATTACTAGTTATAAATTTAATAGGGGTGGCAAATTTGTATTTGACTTTTTACAGAAGTACATTGATAATTATTACACCAAATATAAATGGATAGATGAAAAGAAAAGGACATACTGTTTCATTATTTGAGGCTTTATGATCAAGTTCATAAGGTAGCTTGGCAAGGTACATAAAAATGGTCATTGTTCCCCCTTACTGTCATAGTGAACAGTTTATCAAATGAATATCCATGCTCAGGAGGATATAATTGGTTGATTGAATTCTCTTCTGCTTTGGTTGAAAACTGTCAGTCTGATTACATAAACGTTACAGGATAGAGTGCAAGTGTCTTCTTGGCTGGATCAATTCAGAAAGGTAAAAGTAGGCTGCAAATAGACTGACTTGGCCAGTGAAAATTAATTCATAGGCCATGGTGTGAAAAGGTTAAACTTTAAGCTTCAAAGCAAATATGAAAGTGAGGAAAAGTACTTTTGGAGAAAATGAACTGAAGAAAATATGGTTTTAAGAGTCTACTTACATTCCATTAACACAGTTTCTGATGCTTTTTGCGCTTTTAGTGTTGCTCTGTGTAGGCATCCTAGCAAAAAAAAAAAACCCAATGATTAATATAACTGGCAACCTTGAAATGACATATGGGTTCAGGGCAACAGAGAGAAAGGGGAGTCTGGGCTTAGTGTACTGGGCAAGCCCAGTGAGAAGTCCATTATCACAAGGGAAGACTGCAAAACATTGCTTAAAACGGAATGGCACAGTATTACTGCCCAGGGCCTTCTTTTTACCAGCTGTGGTTTTGTACTGAAATGCTTTGTGGAGATAGAGAACATTGAAACAAAATGCAAAAGTGAAGGATGAAAGATTTAGTTCAAAATTTTGACACAGAGATTATATGAACTGGAAAGATAATTCATTGGTGGAATTCTTCGGGTGACTGTAATCCAAAGCCTGAGAAGTTACTCATCTCTGAGCACACATATGAGATATGTGACACTAGTGAAGATCGATGGTGTGATTCATATGACTAGAATGATAGCATCAGTTATGATGTGCTGTGTTAGTGGATGAAAAGGATCAGAAGACATTTTATGCAAAAGGTCTCTTTCTGTGTGAGGCTGAAAGATGATGACTATCTCCCTAAGGACATATTTGTTACTTTAGAAAGAAAGAAAATGACACACCTCTGTTATCATAGGGGACTTTAATCTGAGAGGCTTCCTAGAATGTTTACCAACAGTTAAATATTGCTAGGATTTCTAAAAAATATAGATTACATATTAATCAGTCGAAAGAGGCTGTCCAAGGTGTAGGAAAAGCTTTTCATTAGGTATGATTTCATTATGGAAAAGAACCGTGAGCTAAATAATATAGAGAAAAAGTACCGGAGGGGAAAATGGAAAAGCCTTCTGGGAGTCACATTAAGATCATTTTACTATATAAAAGAAAAACATTGACAACACTCATATTTTTTAAACTATATATTGGTTAAGAGTAGAAATGGAAGGAAATGGATAACAAACCAAGAAAAAAGGAAAATTACAGCATTTCATGTAATAGAACTGCTTCATAGAAAAGGGATAAAAGGAAGGAAAAATCCCCCCTTGATGACAGATCTTTGAGAAACTGGTTAAGACTAGTTGTACTACTATACAGTTGTACTAGTATAGTATAATACTACTTTTTAATTTAGAGGGAAAAATAACAAAAAATCGATGTAGCACACATCTAAGAGCAAGGTAACAAGTCTGAAAAATATACCACCAGCTGAGTGGCTGTATTTTCAAAGAGAACACAAAGTAATTACTCATTTTCTGTGTGCTATTTAATATCCATGGCTTGGAAGAGGCAAACCAAATCATAGGCGGCAAAGTTTGGAAGTGATACAGAAGTTTGTGAAGTAGTAATAAGAAAGACATGTCCCTGGCACAAACCCATCTGGATCCTTTCTTTGTTGGCATAACTAAATGAAATATTTTACTGTTACCAAGTAGAAAGGAGTTTGTAAAGAACAGGAATGTGAGCAGTGTTTTCTAGGCAGAGGACCCTAAACTGAGACTCACAATCCGTCCTCCAAAAATATACTTGGGAGGACTAATGCGTATCAGTATGTTTTTCTATGTTTAGATAAAGTACATACCAGAAATTTATATTTGTGTATGTTGCTGCCATGGCTATTATTAGTATACTTTATCCAATTCTTGTGGTCTGGCTGGGAATAATAATGAAAATTGGAAAAGGTTCTAATCAAACATACCTCTTATGTAACTTCTGGTTAGAGAATGTTCTCTTAGGGACTGATGCCCTGGGTTGTGCTAATTCCAATTTAGGATTTGCTATTGACCTCCTTCATATTTTATTTAGTCTGTTTTGTCAGTCATTACAATCCTGTGTTGGAGACCAGAGATGACTACAGACAGTTGTGGGAACATAGATTGTGTGGTTAAAATATGATAGTGGCAATAAGTTGGCATTTGAATAAATCATTGGCTTTGATAATTTGACTTTTTTTTTGCTGTGATTTGCTCTCTGTCTTTGAGCATGACACTTGTCTAAGTAATACACGTGTGTTTAAGCATATGCACTTCTCACTGTTTTACCATGTTTGCCAGAAAATTTTCCTTTTTATAAATTTCTAGTGAGAAAAAAGTGAGAACATGATAAATGCTCTATTAGGTGGGACTGCAGGTCTATCTAGCCCACTGTTCTTCCCCCAAAAGTGACAACAGCAGATTTTACTTTGTCAGGAACTGTGGTGATAGGATGAGACAAGAAATATGTTAAAAGAGAGAAAAGCCCTTCCCATATGTTTTCCCCATGTCCTCCCCCTGTTCCCTCACACTTTGCTCACCTCTCTCAGCTCTCCTCCTACTCTGTCTTCACCACAAAATTTTGCAACCCAAAATTTTCAGCTTGTTGGAAAATTAAATTTTGCTCATGGTGCTGCTAGTATTTTTGATCTTTGTTTTATTATGAATATGTAAGAAACTGACTGAAGTTTAAAATACTAAACCGTATATTAAAATAACAAATACTTTGATAAATAGAAATGAATCCCCAAAGTGAGCCAGATAAAGGCTGTTTTGATGTAAATCCCAAAAGCGAGCCTCACGCTGTTAGTTTTGATGGCACATTCTGCTGCAATGATACATATAAAAAGGAGAGAAACTTTTTTCCAAATGAAGCATTGCTAAGTAAAGGGTGGAAGTGGGGTGCAAAACAAAAGACAACACAAGCCCACCTAGGACATCTGCAGGAGCGTAATTGAAGAGGTTCTTTCTTCTCCAGTATTTAAAATAGAACTAATTTCTCTAGTTTATGTGACATAATCAAAAACTTTTTTGCGAGAAAACAGAAAAGCAAAACTGCTTAAATGAGATTTGAGTTGAAGAGAAAAACATAGCATCAAGATGCAATCTACTGCTGAATCAAAGTTGGGCAATAATCAGTAGTGTTGGACAAATAGAGAACTATTTGAGAACATTCATTTTCAGTTAAAGAATGAATTTACTTTGCAAACCTCTCTTTAATTTCATGGTCATTTCCGTAAGCCAAGTTTATAATTCTGCAAGTATGCATATTGGTTTATATTTGTATTTGAATGATGTGCAGATTCATTTTTCATAAAACTTGCCATATCACATTACAATTTCTCATGGTCAAGGAAAACACAGCTTGAGACATTATGGCGCTCATTAATTGGTTCAACACTTAAAAATATTTCAGGCATTTGCTAAAATGTTAATTTCTATGGACTTCTGTGATTCTGTCACGACCTGCACTATCTGTGATGAAAACATAGCATCAGTTTTGGTGTGCACATGAGCAGTTACTGAAGGTTTTGAATTCTAGAAAGAGTTAAGAAGCCCTTTTCTACTCATCTAAAATAAAGTCAAAGTGATGGAAAGAATTGTCTAACAATTCATGGCTTTCTAACATACCGAGAAATGGAACCTCTGGAGAGCGAAGTCTAAATACAGTAAGTTTAGACTGGAAGTGAGGTCTGTATTTTCTAACTGTTGCAGTAAAAGGATGTAAACTTGCATTCTTCACTCAAGGCTTGATATTTCACGCCTCATGCAGGAATTATTGGGTGAGCCTCATTGACTTTGTGGTATGCACTGTGGCAGTAGATCTAAGCCTTCTGATCACAGAACCAATAAAAGGGTCACCCAATCCACCAAAACCTCACAAGTCATATTTAGACTACTCATATGTGTAAAACCAAGGCTTCAGTGTTCTGCTCTTTTCTTCCTCAGGCTCAGATCTATCATTTCAAGATAGTGCTCTCAGTCTGCTCAAGAGCAGTGAGCACGCTTTCCCAAGCTGGCACAGCTTTTGTTCCCTTTTGCGTTTGAATGATAATTACCAGCCACACGTAACACAGGAGTGGTGAGCCAAAAGAACATGAGGTTGTTTTCTACTAGGGGAGTAATGCTGACACGGTAGGTCAAAACACCTGAAACACACAGAAGTTGCAGTAAACACTTATCAAATAGGTAGTAAAAAGGAAAATTTCCTTTGTTTGTCAATGCTTGCTTACTCTTGCTTGTGTTCTTCATTTCTGATGTTCAAGAGAATCTGTCTTCAAAGATACTTAAGGATAAACTTTCCAACATCTAAGGAATGGAAAAAAACAGTGAATAATCAGGAAATATTTGTGTTGCTCCTCAAATCAAAGGGAAATTGGAAAGCATTAATAAAAAAGGCACCCTGAGTAGCTAAACCTGTATTAATATCAGAGGGATGACAGGATGATTTAAAACATAGTTGCAATTCATTTTAAAGTGTTCAAAGGGGTAATCTCTATAACTGGAGGTGATCCCTCCTGAACTTTTGCATCCTTTTTATTTGTATTTTTCAGGGTCATAAGAATGTGATTATCTCTTGCAAATTGAAATGAGTACATGCAAATAAAATACTTCTTATACTGAAGGCAGACCTAAAAGGCTTGCCTCCAGAGAGAGCGGTTTTCATGAAAACACATAACATTTTTAACTACGATGGAGCAAGTGAAAGAGGGATGTTTCTGGATCAGTGTAAGATATTGAAATTGATAATTTTTCAGCTGAAGTTTGTAGTCACTAGAATGGAACACCTCTTCTTCAGACCTCTAGAAATTGCCAGGGATGATCCTCATATAGACTCTAACCATCTAACTGGGTCAACGGTGGATTTTTGGGTATTCACAGTGGCTACAAATACAAGATGGAGGTCAAAGATCCTAATAAACAGACCCAAGAAACATACATATGTTGAGCAACATTAGCATGAATTTACCTTCTTTTTGTGATCTTAGAAAACAGCTGAAAAATTCTAATCACTCCACTTGTTTCTTTGAAACAAAGAATAAGTTTGGGAAGAAGAGTAGGACAGTATTCTTATTTTTATACTAGATTTGTCAGTCATGATGAAGAGCTTCCGCCTGTTGGATTCCAAGTTATAGATGGTAACTTCACTTCAAGAAAACCACAAAGCAGGTAATGTACCTGTTCTGCAAAAATGATGTTGGAATGATTTGTTAACTAAAGGTCCTAGGAGACAAAAGTTTGCTGCACATTAGTATTCACCTTCCCCACAGTCAAAAAGCAGTCATCCAGCTATAATTCCCAGACTTTCCAGCCTGTCTCCTCCTTCCTGTCCTCCCTTTTTATCATATATCAATAGGTTTCATATTTCAGATCTGAATGTTAATGAATTATTAAAAATGTAATTATGAGTACATATTTACACTTCAAAGTTTAAATGTGAGCTGCTTACTGTTCACAAATATGATCAGTTTAGCAAAAAAACTTAAGTCCATTTTTTCTGCCTCTTCATAGGATTTTTTTTCTTGTGAATCTTTGTAAATCTTATACACAAATGTAAAAATAGATGAAGCTATCCTCTAGATCATCTCAAATTATTAATTGGGAATAGAGATGATAAGAAGTAAGAGAAAAAATAATGGAAATCATTTCACCCTGCTTGGTTTTCTTGGTGTTTCAGAGGTGGGAACTGATTCAGCTTAATTCTTTTTTCACACATGCTTGAAGTGGTCTTAACACTGTGGATTATCTATGCATAGTACACTGTGCCAAAATGTCATTTAATTTCCAGAGTGTTTAATTTCCAATTTTGTCAAGGTTTTCATCGTTTTATTGTCTATCAGTATAAAATATATATAAACCTGGAGCTCAGATTTTAGGGAGAATTAAACACTTAACTTTTATATATTCCCTTGAAAATCAATCTCTCACACTCTCCCCCTTCCCCCATGCTTTTAAAATTTGTATTACCAGTTATATAAACCTTAAATTTTTAAGTTTTTCTTAAAGTCTGAATTTTGGCCTTGATATCTTTTGGGATTGACTGCTGCAAGTGGACTCAGAGTATACACAATGTTTTTTTAATGTTTTTGTCTCTTCTTTAAAACACTCAAAACAATTAAAGATCTTTAAAGCTGACTACTTCAATATTATTTTAGAGAATGTTTATTCTTCAGAAGCAGAGAAGCAGTTTGATTTTTTAAAAAAATTATTTGTTTCATTTTTTTGTGTGTATATATACTACCAGGAATTTGTGTTTCAGAAACTGTGCACATGTTAAGAAATAACATCGGTCATACACACTGTTCAATTGAATGCAGCTCCCTTTCAGGGCTATTTTATACTTCCTCAGCAGGAATATTGTTTTATATTCCTGTTACCAGATTTTTTCTGTAAAATCAATGCTCTCGAGTTCCTCAGATGTCACAAAAACCTGTCAATGACACAAATAATTAAAATTTCTTGCTTCAGTAATAATTCTTTTAAATATTTTTAAACTATTAGTCTCTGAAACCTCAAGACATTTGTCAAGTCATGTTGGCAAAGTCTTTTGTAGAGAACATCTCCAAGTTTATCTCTGCCAACAGTGATCCTCTCTGGAGCTTTTTGCAGAGAAGAACATCTTCAGGTCTCATTTTAGCCAACAGTAATGCTCCTGGGTCTGAAGCCCAGAGTGTAGCGGTCTTTGTTACTGTTGCTTCGGCCCCCAAAAACATCACACGGGAAGTCGAGGAATCAGGAGTTTCTTCAGAGAGGACAAACACTAAATTTTGAAGGCAGTGAATTGTCAGGACAGTTCTTCTTTTCCTCATTTATGATATATGTCTACACAAGATGCACAGAAGTTTCTGCTTCTTTCAGGTGTTTGTCGATGGATAAGTGAAATGGCAAACACAAGTATTTGATTTTATGGACATATGAAAAGTTTTGAGAAAGAAAAAGGTAATAAAAGAGTCAAGGAACATCAATCCCCAAAATTAAAATACATGATAGGAGATTAACAGACACAAACCACAGTTTTACATACTTCTTATCTTAATTAGGCAAAACCTCCACTGAGATCAAATCATTGTAACATCAAATCACTTGGTTACACATGACTCATTCCATTTTACTTTTATTGTTTTCCAGGAAAAAAAAAAGTCACCCTCAAATTTTAGTGATGTGTTTTGATTATGTATTTGTACAAAAAAATGCAGGCCTGAATGAATTTAGGAGATTGATTCACTAGATTTCAGAAAGTACAGGTTGCTTTCATTTCTCGGGCACCAAAACAGTGTGTGACCACACAGCGGTAACATTCTCCCGTATATTGTTATTTGTTATTATTTCTGGGTTTTATGCAGTAGGTGAAAACATGTAGATTCCTGTCTTTTCTCTTTTGTGGTCACACAAAACTATTTATTTGGTAAAATGGGTGTCCATAGTAAGGAAGAATTGTACAAAAGTTTTTCAAGGATTTATTTCTAGGTGCTAGCTCAACTGACTTTCTGAAATTAAAATGTGGATTTTTTGTATCTTTATGTACACTTCCTTCAGGCCCGTGGTAGCTGCATGTAACACAATTTAGAAAACAGATGGACATTAATGATAAACATCTGATTTGGGACTCAGAATGGACCTTTGAATGTTCTGCGTTAGTGTAACATTGTGGTCTTCTTAACATTTGGAAAATTATTCCATAAAAAAAAGCTAAAAAAAATTAGTTTTGTCTTAGAAACACCTTGTTCTGTGTTTATTATCCTGGAAAGCTGCTGAGTAGCACAAGCAATCCTGCTGAGTTTTGTGCTTACCAGAAATGATTAGAAAAGGCCTGGGATGGTCCATTTGGGTTGTAAATGAGAAAAAGAAAGTTGCCCAATTCTAATAAAAGTTCAGCTGTGAACAAAACAATTTGCAAATAGCACAGGGATTATGTTATACTTAGGCAGATACTCACTGATGCAGGGAGCAGACTGAAAGTCTTCCAAGTATGCTGCTTCATTGGCTACAGAGTCATTTCCCCATTCTCCTTGGTTCAATGATTATTTAAACATTTTCTAGAAAGTAGAAGAGTTTCAATGGAAGTGACACTTCTCAGCAAGTGTAAAAGCTTATATCTGCTAATGTTCTGACCTAGTTGAGCATTTAGGAAGCAGCAGGATTGCTGTCTTTTTATAGGCTATGTATAGCTTAGGTGTCTAACTCCAGTAAAGACATGGGCATGAGTAATAACTAGCAGAAAGTGTCTCAGTGGTTGAGAAAGTGAGGCAAAGAACTGCCATTTTTCTTGATATTTTGTGCTAGGGAACTATTCCTGTTATTTCCTGGCTTGTAGGAATCTTTTTTTTTTTTTTGAGGTGAGGGAGGCTTGTTGGGTTTGTTTGCTTTGGTTTGGTTTGGTTTGGGTTTTTTTAGTTAAGTCAATCCATGCATTATATGGAGATCCTGGGGGTCCACCTTGGTAGTGTGAATACCCCGGCAGGGTGGCAGGTGAGAAATAGGAAGTGAAAGCTGTTGATATTCTAGTTTGGTGTGACAGGAGAAAATGTCCTTCTGAACCTGAAATGTCCTTCCACAAGTGCCTAATGCACACATAAGCACATCATAAATTGCACAAGTTGAAGAAAATGTAAACACTGTAAAGAATGGTGACACAGACCCTCATCAGAACCTAATGCAATTAAAGATCTGCCCACAGTATTGTGCACATGGTTAATGAATCAATTATAAACAAAATGCTTATTCTTCTCTCAAGGCACAGATGCAATTTCTGCTGACTCTAAAGGATTTTTCAAATCATAAGTCCTTTACATATCTAAAGTAAAGCAGAGATAATGTAAAAAAATTAAGCAGAGATAATGTAAAAAATTAAACAGGACTCTTAAAGGTAGTCCATTCCTTTCCTTTTTCTATTCATTTGATTCATAAAAGTGCTAAGTATCTTCCATCTTACTGTGTATGAATGGTATTTAACAGCAATGGAAATTCATTTGTGTCAGGAAAGATACCTAGTGTTGACTATGTGTATCATATTATATATGAGCTTTCTTCTTCCATTAGTGCTTGGGTTGTGTCTCCATCAAGGACTTGCAATAGACAAGAGCAAGTGGTTGATACTGAAAATGGGTCAGAGTACTGTATTGTAGACAGGAAATAACTAAATAGTCATACTGAATATTCAACAAGAATTGAGCACTTTAAAAAAATCTTCTTTGAGAACATACTTCACTAATTTTTGTTGATGTAGCAATTTACACTTGTACAAAAAGGAGGACAAATTTGAGGTATAAGTTATTTCCATAGTAAGCTGTTTCCTGGCACTTCTGTATGTCTAGAAGTAACTTCAGACTATAAGTAGGTGGACATTCAGATCATCTGTTATCTGGAACCTAGACGTGTGACATATGTTCTTCTCTAGAAATCCTATTTAAAGATTGTGGGCTCTTTCCTACATCTTCTAAATCGTTGTATTATGGTTGCTGACTGTACAATAATAGTATTTTTAATAAAGAGAAGAATTTTTGTGCCACAGGTGCTTTTGGTCACCTGTGAATATAAGACCTTATATACTGGACAACCTTTCTTCAAAATTTATGAGAATTAAAACTACCCTCCACAAACGTGCATGAGTAAGACTTAACAAGAAGGCATATGGTTGAACCAGCAATTCAGTATTAAATAAATATACATACACTATTTTTTACAGTGTTCAATCAGCTTTAGATATCTATAGTTTCTGGCAGGGAAACTATCTAGATAGTTTTTGAGTAATCTGATGCACTCTCAGGTTCTCTTCATGTTGAACATGGTGCTTGATCTATCTTACTGCCCATAACCCATAACTTACTGGGTCTAGATTTGTATTTAGTGCTCCCATACCAAAATGAACCATGAAGAAGATGCCAGACAATTTTTTAAATATTGCAATCTCTTCAGAAAATCAGATGATAGCTGTCTGATTCATTCTTTGTGAAAGTGTGCATTCAGGGCGGTTGAAGAAATAACATGAAAATATTCTCTCATTGTGCTGTTTATTGTTCAGTAGTCCATTAATTGCTGTCTTGCCGTCTGTCTAAGCATATGTTTAAATACCTTTCTGACTGTATGTACTTTGCTGAATGAGGGCTTAAATGCATGTGTGTTATAGTTGTGATAATCTGCCTAATTATATATTTTGTGTAGATTAGACTATATGTGTTTAAACAGTGTATGCTAAATTTTCTTGGAAAATGGTCCTTGCATCAGCATGGATACAACTGGGTCAAGGCAGAATTGGTCTGGAGAAAGGATGTGATGGTAGCTGAAGTGTAATCATAACTTGTATGGATATAATAATGGACAAAAAGGGGTTTATCTTATTCCTCTTAAAAAAAAAAAGGATCAGGATTTTGGCATAGTTTATCCATGAAGCACTGTAGAGAGCCAAAGTCAGTGTTCTTTCTATGGACTTGAAAGACAGGCAGATGTTGCAGGTGTTCAGAGTAACCAAGGAAGATGGTAGAAAGTAATGTTTCATGGATGGGAGGAGTCATGCCCAGGCAGGAAGGAGATGATGAACATTTATGCCTTCCAGCAGAATTAGAGAGAAGGTAAGAGTACACAGCAGCTGGGGCAGAATATCCAGCAGCTGTCAAGAGAAGGGAGCAGGCAGAATTAGGAAAGGAAAAAGAATGGGAACTAGATGGAGGTCAAGACTACTGCAGTGAGTATGCAGAGGCTTCACTAGAAAGTTTTATGCAGGCAGTTTTGTTTGAGTCCAATTAAAGAAGCTAGTAAATAAAGGACAAAACTGACACTGTTGGAAATTGTAAAGGATGTATTCAACCATTTTAGTGCTAATAGGAGTAGGAAGAACTACACTGGTGTTTTTATTGCTTCTGAACGTATGAAAAACAAGGAGGGACACAGAGATAGAGACACACACAGGCAAAGGTTAAAATATTCTGTCAGTTAAACTGTGTTTGTATGCTATTGTTTCCTAGTAGCCTGAGAGGAGGGTGTAGACCCTAAATGTCCAGTTCAGAGGCTTGTATTGGAACAAACATACAAAAGAACTTTTTTTCTTACAATGAAAGCAGACCTCAAATTCTTAATATTTAATTTTCGGGTTCTGAACTATAATTTCTTTGATGTTTCCTACGTGATTCTTTTTTTTTGTCTCATATTCATTGTTACTGACTTCAGATAAAATCTGTTTATCCAACTTATTTAACTGCTAAAAGAGCCAAAGTTTGATAAAACATGTTAATTACATTCTCTTTCAAAATCATATCCATTAGCTACTGTCTATTTAATTGTAGCAAATCTAAACCAATTTAAGAAGAGAGTTTTCTTCAGTCTTTAATACTCAAATAGCCACCACAAGTGCACTATGAATGTAAATACTGTATTGACTTTGTGAGATGTTGGATGAAAACTTTAATTTCTTTATAGTGATATGTAATTTCTGTTAAAAGTTTATATGCATATTAAATTTTAGAGCATTTATTAAAAAAAGAATTTTGTAATATATGACTACTTGCTAAGGGAATACTGCCAATAGGAATATAAAATGCTAGGTTTCAAGTCTTTACATATTATACCAATAAATTTTTTGAAATATAATGTTCCTATTAATTTTGAAAGGATATGTCTACAGACAAGTTTATGTTTTTCATGCTGAATTCAAGGAAGAAACCCTCATTTATCTTGAACCCTTACATCTAAGATGCAAGTATATAAACCTTCAACAAAATCTGAAAATACCTAAATATTATAGGAGTGACTATGAGCAGTGTAATATTGTTGTTTTTTCTGAAGTTCTCTGTATATTCATAAAGCTTACATCAGGGCCTAAACTAATGGGATTTTCCTCCTCTTTCAATCATCTTTAAAAAGTCATGCCAAAATCTCATTTCAGGCTACTGTAATTTGCTAACTTTATAATCTAGTGGGATAAATGAGAAAGGGCATGTGAATCCTGTGATCTATGGTCGTTTAGACTGTTAGGAGAAAACGAGGTCTCTGGAATCATTAAATTAAAACTGATTTGAGCTTCTAGAAGAATCATTTTATATGTCCTTATGAGGTAGAGCAGAATTGGAATCCTTCCTATTGAGGAGATGCAAATGTGTGGATATTTGCAATGTACAGAAGCTGTGATTTTCCAACTGAGATGACTCTCAATAAAACTTGTTTGAAATATTGATTAATTATCCTTGAAGTTAGTTAAGGAGGAATGGGGATTGGACAGGGGAGATAACACAAAGGTACTATAATAAAAAATGCTGCTTGGTAGGTCTTCTGAACAAATGAGAACATCTAAAATATCAGTATTTCCCAAGACAGAGGAATGACTTTTATTGGTAGAAAATATAAATAGCAAATCAAAGTCAAACATTTTCATTATTGAGGGCTAGAATAGTGGGGATGTATGCCATAAATGATCTCAATTGGCAGAGCCAGCTGGAACAGTCTTACTATCATATACTCACATGCATAATTACAAATGTGAAACTAAAATGCGTTTAACACATTGCACAGACTGAGCCAATCTTTATAATGCATCAGAATACAAAATCACAGCATGCTGATAAGAAACAATACAATCTGGAAACTGGAATATATTTATACGTGGATGAAATAGTTACTGGATGTATCTCAGTCTCTCTTTTGGCTCCCTGCCTGATGGTATTCTGCTTCATATAGTCTTTGTGAGATTTTTAGGTATTGTAATATATATTTGTCTATGTGTTTATGAACACGGGCATATCAAGATGCATGAAATCTTTTTGGCACATACATAGAAAATTACTGAAATTTTTTCTACAAAAGTTAATCTTACAGAGTATTTATGTCTGATTGGTCTACTTTGGTGAAAGACAATTTATTTTTAAGGAGAATGAATGTTGCACTTTCACTACATTGCTTTGAAAAGTCTTTTCAGTTTCATTCAGATGAGAAGAATAAAATTCCTGACAAGGTTTTTAAAGGTGGTTCAGACAGAGATAGAGATTTTGGTTTACTTAGATCCTGGTGAAAATTGCAGAAAGGACTTATCCAAGTTTTTGCCTTAATCTGGTGTATTGTGCACTTTAAATCTTACAGCATACGGCACATCATACAGCACAGAGAATTCCATAAGCAACGCCAGGGGGTACAGCAAGGGATAAGCCATTAAAACCCAGAGAACTTCCAATGTATAAAATTGTTGATGTTGTACTGTATATTTGCCTCATGTTTCTACTTTGTGCTTCTTATACACGTGGTGTAGCTCAAGGGAATCTACAGCTCCATCAGAAACACTGAGTAATGCTGCAACATTCTTAAGTACGAATTAAGACTTTTGTGTAGGTCTTAAAGAGGAAACATAGTCATAAGCTGTCTTTCATTTTCTGTTGCTGGCCTGATCAGTCTTATGTCCCCATAGGAAAGTGTATTAACTAAAGCAGGAGGAGAGCATCTTGCATAGATTCGTGGTTAGAGCATCTGCAAACAAAATATGTGAGCCAAGTGCTGTTTGGCCTAAGAAAAGAATGAAATCCATTCTTCAGATCCTTGGATGATTATCCCACACATAAAGGAATGTAATTTCCAGCACACTCGATCAGCAGTATAATGAGCAATGTCCTGACAGCTACTGTGCATCCTGTGAATGTATGTTAGCGTTGCATAGAGCAGCAGACTTGCACACTCCCAGGGTGTCCTGATTTTCACAGCTGTTCAATAGCTCTGAAATGCAAGCCTCTACTTTTGTGTTTAGCAAAGATTGAGAATTTCAGCTTTGAGCAACTATTTATTTCCAAATTATAACTGAGGACTGACTTGTATACAATTTTATAGAAATCCACATGCATTGCAAATTTAAATAGACGTTTGATCTTTCATAGGCTTCCAGAATGTAGCTTGTCAACAAGTTCATCCTCCCATACATCTTGTGTGGTAGGTTTGTTAGCTAGTAGATATAATTTTTATCCTCTCTTATAAGTAGAGAAACTGACAGGGGAAAATGAAGTCATTGTTGTCTTTATTTTTGGGGATGCCCTGACAACAGAAAGCATACTAGGTTTATGTAAGAATATTGGATGCACAGCTTATGAAAGAGTAAGCCTACCTGAAAATTGTCAAGAGCTACCCACTTTCAATCATTCCTTCTTTCTTAAGTATGTAAAAATGACAGATAAAAAATCCTTCCTACGCAATATTAAAGGGCAATATGGTACTAAAAAAATAAGAAAAAATTTATTCAGTTTTGTCATTTTTGCTTTAACCAGTATAGTTCCTGAAGGACAGAATAATTATACCCATAAGACTCACAGAGAATAGAAGTGCTGGAAATGTGCTGTAGTAGAATCAAATCAATAACTCTGAGACTACTTTGAGCTCATTTTAAATATTACTCTCTGCTCTCCCTAGATTTGAGCTATTGATTTAGAAATTTCTGTCAAGCCTTCTTTTCTGCATAATTATATCCTATACTTGTTTCTGTTGTTTACTTGTTTGTTTTTTATAATGAAACTAGAAAATATGACTCTTGGATAAATACATAATTGAATATGAAAAGGCTTAAGCTTGATGCTCAGCTTTCCCACTTTTTCCAGGTAATTCTTGTTTTCATAAACATGAATGTAATTTGGAAAGCTATATGAGGTATCATGAATTAACTCTAGTCCTTTCAAATAAGAGCAGATGAGGTACAGATATCTTTGGATAAATGAAGACCTTAATATATATATTTGCAGTAGACCATCAACCGAATATTTTTTTAAAGATTTTCATTCTATTTTATCTAAAGAGTTGCATTGAAATGTAAGCAGAAATGGGTGATCAATTGTACTAGCTTGAGGCTCATTCTCTGAGGTGCTGAGTACCCTTCATTTTCATGGAAGGGAGCTAAGACAGCTTAGCATTTCACAGATATTTGCACTGAGTGGTTAGGTAAATACCTTAAGAAACAGATACATTTGCAGAATTTTATCTCTACCAGAGATTTGGTCAGCCATAGAGATATAGCTTAAAATCTGGAAAAATTTAGTTAAATCTGCTGAAAGCATTAAAATGTGCATAGAGGTTTATGTTCCCCACCCCTTTGTCCCCTGCCCCTGACTTCCCTTGGAATATGGAACAACACAATTTTCTTCCATGGTTAAATGTTCCTATTAAGTTCCTAAAGTGTATTGAGTGATAGGAAATTATGTGGTTTGCATTTATTCAGAATAAACTCCAATCTACCAAATGTTAATTCTGAAAAAATTAAGAGAAACATAAACATTACATAAATACTCGTATGAATACATTTAGATGGTATATACTTCCTTTACTAATTACTGTTAGACTAAAACATGGATGGTGCATGACCTATGAATGCAAAGAGAGTAGTTTTGTGAGGGGGTTGTGTTTTTCTAGGGTTGTGTGTGGGGGTTTGAAACCCAACACTGTCATTTGCTGTGGCTTTCATTGTTACAATATTTCACTGTTACAGTCCAAAAACCCTGTAAACGCTATGACAAAAAAAAATGAGCTTTTCAGGATGCTTCTCTCCCTCTGTCTATTAGTTTCTGGGTCTTGAAGTCCTACCCAGTCACAGCATGGATTATCTGGATGAAGGAGCAAATCATGGAATCCTCTAGGTCGGAAAACAACCTTAAGATCATCAAGTCCAACTGTAAACCTACCGCTATCAAGTTCAGCAATTATAAACCATGTCCTTAAGCACCATGTCTGCGTGTCTTCTAAGCTCCTCCAGGGATGGTGACTCAACCACTTCCCTGGGAAACCTATTCCAATGATTAACAATCCTTTTGGTGAAGAATTCTTTCCTAATATCCAGTTTAAATTTTCCCTGGCTCAGCTTGAGGCTGTTTCTTTTTTTACTGTCACTTTTTAATTGGGAAAAGAGACCAAAGGCAGCATGACCTGCCTTTCCTAAACCTGTGCTGGCTGGGCCTGACCCCCTGGCTATCCTGCACATGGCACGTGATGGCATTCAGGATAATCTGCTTCATGATCCTTCTCAGCATCAAAGTCAGACTGACAGACCTAAAGTTCCCCAGATCTTCCTTCTGGCCCTTCTCGCAGGCGAACATGAATGATGATAATGATCTTCCATATTCTAAAGGCTCTTTTTAAACCTTTGAATCACAAAATGTTCTACATACTTCACTGACTTACAAACTGTGTACCTGTTCTTTCTGTCCTTGAGAAATAGCTTTTGTTTTCCACTGCTCTAGACCTTCTGTTTTGATTCTTGATGAGTCATAATCTACTGAATTTTCATGTTTTAGACAACATGTAACAATGTATATATACATACATATATACATATGCATATATATATGTATATGTATATTTATAAATAAATAAATACATTACCAGTATCACTGGTTATGTATTTGATGTTTGTAAGGAACCATGGTCATTTGGAACCTAATACATAGCAACAGAGACAAGAGTTTTTAAAATGCTTTAAAAACGTGGCAGGCATATTTAAAGTTCATGTGGAATATATGCACAAATGTCTGTAGATGTTAAAAAGGTGATGCATCACATAATTGTGGAGTTTGCTGTGTT
Organism: Falcunculus frontatus; assembly: GCA_013398115.1. Taxonomy (NCBI): domain Eukaryota; kingdom Metazoa; phylum Chordata; class Aves; order Passeriformes; genus Falcunculus; species Falcunculus frontatus. The sequence continues at coordinate 722,835 of VZRV01006407.1, read as the reverse complement.
AGTATTACCAACATGCAGGCAGTAGATGTATGTTTATATCATAAAAGATGGTAAAGTGTGTTGTTAAATTTAGATAGACAAATGAAATCTAAAATGCTTTAGCACTATGTAAATTTAATCACTCTGAATTGGACCAAAGGGTCATAGATGTTTATCCAATCCTTTTGCTGTTCAGTGCAGAAAATGAGGTCAAGGTTCAAGCAAAACAAGGAGCAAAACAGAATTCCTGATCTTATGGTATGCTAATAAACCCTTGATAGAAGCTCCGAACTGCAAAACAGGCAAACTTTAGGCTCACTGCTTTTTTTTTCTGAAAGTGACTGCTGCATGGTCTGTTTACGTCCTTTTAATTCTTTAGTTGTTCTCCCCTCAGGAAAGGAACTTACAGAGAAAAGGAAACAGACCAGGAGGCAGAGTGGAAAGGACAAGAAGAGGACTAACCCGTGTGTGTCAAATTGCTTTAATCATAGGTCATGATTGAACACCAGCTACCCTCACTCTGGTCCAAATAAGCTGCCCCTTATTTAAGATAACCTTCCCCTCGTTTCAGATGCATTACTCATTGAAGTCATTTGCTGCGTGAATGAAGTGAAGACTGAATCCACTCAGTACATCCTTGCAGAGAAACTGTATAACTGCTGAGAATAGAGCATAACTCTGTAAGCAGTAAGTTTTGCTTCACTCTCAATTTAAAGAAACACAGTCCTAAAACAATCTTAATCTCAGAGCTTTGAAATAACTAAATCTGCACACATTTGTTAAAAAATATAATATTGAAATTTAGAATTTTATATGTATATATATATATATATATAAAAGGAACAAAACAGCGAAAGAAAGTTTATAATTATGCTCATTAAAAACCAAAGTAATTAGCACTTCCTTCAAAATGGAGATAATGATGTTTTTCGTTGGGGGAAAAAAAAATCAATAAACCAGGGAGTACTTTACAAACAATGGTGCAGATCAGTTCATTGTGATATGAACTCAGAATGAACTCAGAATGAGGTGCTTACCAGGAGCACCTGGAAATCTCTGCTGCTGGTGAGGAGTTTGTGCAGGGGACTTGGCTGTATTGCAGTTCTGATTGCTCTGACCCGTCAGTGAGATTTCAGAGTGTAGCCTTGGAACTTCTAGTGGAGTTGGAAAAAACTGTGAGTTTCTTATTGCCTAGGTGAGGAATTTGGGAAAAGAAACGAACTTTAAAAGTGTTCTTATAAAATCTGAGTAGCATTGCCATCAGATATTGCCACTGACACAATCCTGGAGAACCACAATTAGTCAAAGAACTGGGAAAAGGTTAAGGAAGTTTTATAAGTTGTCATTTGCCTAAAGGCTGAAAATGCAATTATCTTAAAAATATTCTGGTGTAGATTGTAGGAGTAGGAGTCTTCAAAAATATTAACTATTAAAGATGAGACAATTTAGAAATATAGAATATGTGATGGCCAATACAAAGCAACAAATAATTATTCTAATTTCATCAGCCATCATCCATTTAGATCTCTTGTTTTCCATTTTTCTAGCATCTTGGTACTAGTTGTTAATCCAGCTTTTCTGTGAATTTCCAAGATAATATAAAGGTATCCTTTAGTAAGGAAAACTGTTAATGGTTTGCTTGGGGGAGGGGTTGTGTGGTTTTGGGTTGTTTGGTATTTTTAAAATTGTTTCTTATTCTAAAAGGAAATGTATTTTGTCTGCAAGCACTCCTCCTTCAAGTCATAGAAATAGCAAAATGTTTTCAATAGCTGCTTGTTACCAGTTATGAAAAAGAAATAACCCATTGTCTGTTCATGTGGTTTCAAGTAAGAAATGAAACTGCATTAAAAGCATGAATTGCTGTCAAGTGTTTGAAAATTGACAGTGAATCACCATATGAAGCTTTTAATGGTATTTCTGACTTTAGCAATGATGCCCTTTGTATTGCAAGGAGGAAGGAAAAGGAATGTTTTCACCTAACAATGTTCAGTTCACACGTAGTACAACAGGACGAAGCACAGTACATACAATTATGACTCTCATGGCTCTTTAGCTAACATTCTCAAACACTTTTCACCTGTCTAAAAGTTATTTCACAATATCCAAAAAATGCCTTCTAATACAGCTTTAATTAAACCAACGTGGCTGTGCATGAGTTGCACTTCATGATATGCTTGAGCATAAAATGCATTAATTGAAGGCTACCTTTTAAAAAACAGGATATGGCAAATTCTTCTTATTAAATTAATGTTTAAGATAGTAACACTAAACAAAGTAAACCAGTCTTTTCCAGTGTTAAATCCATGAATTGAATGATGGACTTCTATTTATGGAATAAAGAAAAAAAAGTATTTTTTCAGGAACATTTTGTTTTATTCAGAGATTAAATTTTGATAAAGATTGGATAATGTGAGTTATTTGAGTAAAGAACTGTTTAATCAGTCAATATAATCTGTGAATCCCTGGAAGTGTTCAGGGCCAGATTGGATGGAGCTCTGAGAAACCCGTTCTAGTGAAAGATGTCCCTGCCCATGGCAAGAGGGACTGGAACTGAATGATCTTTAAAGGCCCTTACAACTCAAACCGTTCTACAATTCTATAATTCTTTAGAAGTTCTGTGCTAAGGTCCAATGTTTTATAATCCAATACAGGTTGTTTCAGTTTTTCAGAGTTCATATTGCATTACTTTCTACCTTAAAACCATGGAAATATGAAAAATATGTATATTGTTTGTATATAATCAGATATGGATAAGTTATAGAAAATTAGCATGTTTAGTTTTTCACTTACCTGAATTTTATATTAAGTTCACTTAAGTGATAAACATAAAAAGCCCATTTTTAATAAAACATTTCAATTGACTTGATGTATAATCAGTCATAAAACAAGTAGAATTCTGTTTGAACGTTTGAGGATACTTGACAGAAAAATCATTATATGGTTTCAAGAGGTGTTTCTCTACAACCAATCTTAAAGTAAACCATATACTGTTTTTCATTAGGTCATTCCTTCTCTGCATTCAAGCAAGAGAGTCTTAATTCTAATGACAGAGCATAGAACCTGGACCGAATATGGAGTAGAGTAGAAGCTGTCTGCCTTTCTTGGGGCATCTTTGGAAATTATCATCTTCTCGTTTGTTTTTGTTAGTCCTTATATTCTCAAAATTAAGACTGTGAATTAATAGATTGTACCCTTTGATGTGACTTTACAAAATTTCAAAGTCATTTTCATTTAATTCTTTTACTGTATCTTCCTGGTTTCTACTGGTTTCCACTGGTTATCCTCCTTGCAGTGCCCAAACTGTAGTAAAATGCTGCTAGTTTTGACTAATTGTGTAATAATTTTCTTAGATTCCTGTCGGTGGTTGTATCTCCATGTTCACCTCATGAACTTTATTGAAATGTGATAAAATATTTGCTCAAGGTTAGGTAGGTAAAGAATATTGATCTTATGAATTGTTCTTCCCAAAAAAGAAGAATAATATTTGTGGAAAACTTCCCAATTTTGACTTTAAAATTTAAAAGAGGGTTTGATTCAAGACAAACAAAAAGACTATACTGTAAATATTGTAGCCACCTAATTGCAGAAGTGCTCCGCTTCTTTAGCTCTTGGAACAGGCTAAGAATCAACATCAGAGTGAGTCAATGTAGTTGTTGACAAGACCAGCAGGTCCCATTCATATTTCAGGTTTCCTGAACAGCCACGGTATTGTTACTTGATGGAGTGGGGAAGGCTTAATGTCACTGTAATGTAGGGAGTCATGTAGGGTTTTATATTTGATTTTGTTCTTTACAGCTCCAAACTAGATTTTCTCTGGCTTAACTTAAAGCATAGTCCAGACAGGATTATCCTGAGGGCATTTACTGACGGCATCTTGAAATACAGTGGTGGTTTCACTGACTGCTCTCTGCTGCATCTCTGGTCTGTCATCTGTGCTGCTGTGTGCTAATGAAATGCTACTGAGGCTGCAGTGGAGCACAACCACTCCTTTGCTGCCAGAGCACCAGAATTGAATTTTTTTTTTTTTTTTAGCATGCAGGGTCATAGCTGAAAAGTGTGCGCTTTTACTTTGTGACTTTTTAATGTTATTGGAGTATTCACAGAAATCTTACAACCATCTTCAAGCACACAGATTATTCTCAGTGCTGCAGCCGTATTAATGATTTACAAACACAAATGAAGATTATTTGTAACTATCTGCATCTAAGGTGCTGATAAACCTTCAGGCAGAGAGAGGCCGTGTCTTTGTTATGCATGTACAGCTGCTGTAACAAATACATCTCTGATCCTGAGAGTTATTTTTGCCCACTATTGTGCTATATGTAATAAACAGCTAGGGTTGCATTTGCCAGTGTGCAAGTGCTGATCACAGAATGCAGTTCTGTTCTGCTCTCTTCTGTTTCTGTTAGTACAGCATCTAGGAAAAACAATGAGTATATGAGTCAATACATAAAACACATTTTTTCCGCAGTGATATACAGAAAATAGAATGAAAAATAATTCATTTTTACCTTATTGACATATCCTAAAAATGTTAATAAGGTTGTTTTTTAGGGTTTTTTTATACATGCAGAGTATAATCTGTGAACTTGAGGATTCCTTGACAATTTGTACTATTTCTACATCAATGTAAGTAAGTGTTTTACTTTCTGAACAATCAAACAATATTTTGCACAGGTAGAAATGCTGGTGCAAGTTCCAAGCAACAAAAAATCAGACCTTAAATACGTATTTTGAGCCTTCATTTTCCTTGTGCCCCTGAAACATGAGTCACTCTTGGCAGGAGCAGCCAGGCCTTCACGTGCACACAAATGGTATTCTGTTTTGACTGGCTATGCTTCACTAAATGATTTATATAGTAACAAAGAGTCAATGACAGACCGATTTTGGATCTGGAGCCCTGGACTGAATCCACTGCAGGCTCTGGCACTGATGATTCCTGATTGCCAGTGTTCACAATGGCAGCATTGGCAGGGTACTAAACAAAAACTTATTTCTGTCTTCTGAATTGCTGTCTTCAACAGTTCATGATTTCTTCTTCAGTTGATTCCTAAATGTAGCAGATAATAAGACAGAAATTGGGGACAAATCTAGGCCAAATTATCTGAAAAATCTTTCTGTACACTTACTAAAGAGTTGAAAGTGTGGGACTTACTATTGTTCTTTGAAACAACACAAGACCAATGCAATGGTTACATTCCAATCATATTTTAATTTAGGTTTGTAAATGAGTTAAAATAAGTAGTTCACAGGCTTTATGCTGGCTGTCTACACAAACATGACTTTCACTTTGAGAGAGATGATTCTCTGGAAAATAAGGACTGCATGTGTTAGGACCACATAAAAAACCATTGTAATGGGGCATTTGTGATTGCATTATGTGTTGCATTATATGCTTCATTTATATTATTGAGAATTAAAACACTTTCATGGCATCTTTGATAGCAGCTGCAATTCATTATTAATGTTTTGCCAGAGTCTGATCTAAATCATGTATAGTCACTCCAAAAATGTTCTCATTTTCCTTATGAGTTATATAGGCAGTACATTGTACATCTTGATGTTCAAACAGTAAGAATGACAAGAAATATCTGATAGTTCTGAAGACAATGATAATTTCTGATACCTCAAAAATTAGGTCTGTGGAAGTGTTTCAAAACATTAAATACTATATAACATACTTTTCAGTACACACTCATAATAATGAAGCCACATATGTTGTGATACATATCTAAGCATAAGAATCACAAAAATAGTAGACGCTAAAATTAGGAAATACCAAAAAGAATCTTGTTTCCTAAAAAATTTTTCTTTCTCTGGGATATAGGATTTAATTTTGGTTTGCAAGTCAATTGCTAATTCCAGTAACGAACTTTTATATTGAGATTGCCTTATTTCTTTTATGGAAGAAAGCAGAGGCTGTGTGGATGGAATACTTATGCAGAGGCCAAGAAACCCATATTCTGCTCTCTTTCTGAAAGAATTTGGACTTCCAGCTTTTGAGAGTCAGCTGTTGCTACAAGTTTTAAGGAAATCTGAAATAGATGACGTTCGAGGGGGTACACTCTCCATGTACTGTTTATGTATTATTATAACAAGTAGAACCCTCGGATAAGAGGTGTAAATTCCCAAACAATTGGTACAAAAGAGCAAGCAATTATGTTGGAACTTGGATTTCTCCTTTCAAGAACTCATGAGTCTTGTAAAATATAGAATTGTACTGTGTGAATCAACACACGCAGGTGACCAAGGGCGAACAAAAAAGACAACTGAAAGAGCAGAGTAAATTTATTTAATTGTCTTGCTCGCTGGAGGGTCCCAAAAGTGACTTTCCAATCATGCAAAATGAAGACACAGGCACTGTCAAACTTATTTCAATCCTAGGCCAGGCAGCAGATCCACTCTTTGCACCGTTTCATCAAAGGCCTGCACATGAGTAGTTTACCACTACATGTAGAGTAGGTATTTAATCCAAAATTAAATTCAAACCCAAGGAAGCTATACAGTTGAGATACAACTTACTTTCACCGCTGAATCCTGATCTATGGTGTACAGGTAAATACTTCTGCCACAGACAGTACTAAAGCCTGTGGAAAGGCCTGTAAGAACTAGCTCTGGAGAAGAAAAGGAATCGTGAAAATGTTATGAGAAAACCAGTCCAGAATTACTCTGCATCAGCCTAGAATGTCATTTAAGAAATTTTAATGCTGAGAATGAATGAATGGCTGTACTGTGCAAAGGAAGATACTAATATCGCCTAGCCATTATAGCAGGATTCCTTCTGTGGAGCTGGCAAAAATAAAATATTATTTCCTTTAATGAGCTATTTGGGCATTTCAAGGCTGTTCTCTTAGGAGAATTATTCCTATTTATTTTAAAGGGAGAAATGATGCAAAATCTCTTGCAAAAGCTCTGACAAAGCTCAGACAAATTTCCTGCCAAATGTCATTCCATCAGCAAGTGGCAGAGGCTTTAGTAATAGCGGTAAAGCCGAGTGAGGTTTTTTGTAAGGTGGATATCTTAATACTGGAGGCTAAGATGCAACTACTTCTACTCTGCACTAAACATCAATGCCATACAATTTAGTCACCAAGATCTAAATTAAATTATGACATGGAAATAACCAAGATCTCAGGAAAATATAAAGTCATCCTTCTCATTATTATTCATGCCTTCTCCTCACGGAGGTGGTAGAATATTCAGGAAGTGTAGGTGTTTGTAACTAATGTAAATATCTGTGGGTTTTTGTCTCCAGTGTGGACAGCTGTGAAGTTTTATTAAATAGTCTGTCTTTGCTGATTGGCATTGCTTATTTTTTAGGGTCACATCAACAATGTGTTACTTAAAACCAGATTTTGTTTTCCAAAACATTTTACTTACTTTTTCTTTTTTTAATTTGTTATTCCCTCATTGGGAAAAAAAGGTTTATTTGCCACTGTTAGCTTTTTTACTTCAACCTGTTAGTATTTCCAGATTCACATATTGTTTTATCTCTAGCTCAGAAGAATTAAACTGAAGCAAGCTCTGAATTAGTCTAGCAAATGTAGGTGAAAAAGGAAAAGTGATGACATTGCCTGCAACAGAAGTATTTTGTAGTAAATCATTTTTACAACTTTTTATTCCAGTCAGCTCAATATTATAGCTGAGCCACCACTGAAATGACAAAAGCTCGATCATAAATTTGCAAAAGGAGTTCAATGTTTTCAGGGTGAAAACTACTGCAGTGTACCAAGGCAAACAGATGTTTGTCGTGATCTGAGGCTGAAGAAAGTAACAACAGTCTCAGAATAAATAGCAACAATTCTTGAGGTCTTAAATAACTTTTTTCTTCTCTAACAAGGATAGCAGAAAGAACTAACAAAGTTCTGCAATTGTCACCCTTAGGAAAAATTTGAAAATTTCAGCTGTAGAAAGCAAAACTCTTCCAGTGGAAGAATCATTCCATTTACGTAAGGCTATTCACTCAGAACGTTAAAGTCTGGACTTTGCTGGCATTTGACTGCAACACCCACAAGAAAAATCAAACTGCAGGAAGCAATGCAAATGATTTAGTCCGTGGATTTGTTGAATAAGAGCCTGAGATAAAGCAAAAAAGTCTTCAGACTTTGTGTTCTACTCTAAATGCTACCAACTGGATCTTTTAAAAGAAAGAAAAGGAGTTGAGCCACTTGTGTTGCTGTTTATTGTGCTGTAGGAACAAAGCACAACCCCTACATCGTGCATCTCATCTTAATGTTAAGGATTTCATAAACAAGCAGCAGAGGAAACAATAAAAGCTTACAATCTTTGTGTCAAATGGGTTTGACAAGCAGAGGAAAAAGACCATTTAAATATGTTTTTGAAGCAGAAGTAGCAATCTTGGGGTTTTTTCACCTTGACTGTTGTATTTTTTTCTTTGCTTTTCAACTTAGTAGTGAAATGAGAGTCTGAAAACAAAGGAAGCTTTTAAAATAATTAGTAACTTTTATGGAGGGTTTTTCTAATGCTTTAAGAGTCACTAGTGAAAGAATCTCGATGGTGCAAACATCTGAATTGTCCCCCAAAGTTATTTGTATATTTTTAAAAGGTAACAGATTTAGCCCCAGTGTTATACACAGATAAACTTTATACCTTTGATTGGTTATTGTGAGTTTCTCCTTACTTTTGGTTTTGTTTTTTTTTTCTCCTAAAATGTACTTTAACTCAATTAAAGGAATTGCTGTTTTTCACCTTACATCAGCCTTTATTTCTGTTGAGGGCAAATTTAAACTTGTATGTTCAGGAATTCTTCAGGGTGGCACGTATCAATGTAAAGAAGAATGAAACTCTAAAACTGCCCCGTAAGGCCCAACTCCAACAATTTTTAAACTTAATGGCAGCAGAAGGCTTTGGGAATTTTTACTGAGCAGTAGATATTCACGACATGAAATCAAGATCAGTTCCTAAAATCAGGTACAGTATTAGTATTTACTTTCCCTTTATTCTCAAAGGTTACCAGATCACTGTAGGTCTCTTAGGCAGTTAATTGAAACTCATGCATTCAGATAACTCTAAATACGCTCTTTTAAAATTATTTTTCTTTCTTTTTTTTTTTTTTAGTAATAATATATAATTTTTGTTTTCTTTGTTTAATTTTAAAGACTAGCAGGAGGGGAGCTGAAATGGGTGTCACCAAGATGTCTTAATTTTATGGGAAATGAGGCAGATTCTGTGTTTTATGTTTCAGGCTCAGAGGTTATTTTTTCCGGATAATACAAAGCTAGAGCCATGATGTTAGTCAAAACAAAATACACAACACTTAAAAATGTCTTCTTTAAAAAAGTCAAGTCCTTAGCTGAGTTGTGAATAATTTAATAATTTCCTTATACAAACTCTTATTCACACAGTTTTTTAACAAGAACATTTCAAGTGTTTGCAACCAGAAAACTTATTTGTGCAAAATATCTGTGTAGATATGGAAGATCAAGTTGAACTTGCAAGGACTTCCATGACTTAAAGCTGTGAAAACCTGAAGACAATTGCTTAACTTACAAGCTTACATTGCTTAACTTACTTTCTTATCTTATTTGCATGCAGCTGGTATCAGAATCTGCCCCATTTTTTCTTGCTGAATGTAAAGAACATAAAGAGGATCAATTTTTTGGAAAACAAGAGCCATCTTTCAAATCAAACAGTAGAAAAGTATAGTTATCAACATTAGGTAATGCAGCTCATGTGCCACACAGGAAATTCTGATGGCTTTTGTGATGGCTGTGTTTTGCACCATGCATCTCTGCTCAGTTTTACATTCCTCTGCTTGGATTGGCTTTGTCTGGCAGAGTGTATTCCTGTGGTTTGAGTACAAAAGGGAGAGAAATATGATTATTGTGTGCTTTTTAAGCATAAATGCATCCCCACGAGGAGTTGATTTTGTAATTTCCAAATATGAAAGAGCTGGGAAAATGCCTCCTGGCAGCTACAGGTATTTGCAGCTTGGGTTGAAATAGGTCCAATCAATCCCTAGTTTTCTGCATTTTTGCAAAAAACCAACTTTTTACATGAATGCCTCTGAAAAACACCAAAAGGATTCAGTAATTCATCTCTTAATTAGAAAAAACTTCCCAAGAAACCTGTTTCTCTTAAATTTGGGAACTTCTAGCTTGAATTGAAGTATGAAGTCTATTTAAAAATCCTTGGGGCTCTCTTCTTAACTTAAGACTACTCGGTTGTTAGTTTTTTTAAAATGAATTAAAAAATAAATTTGCTCCTCAAAGAGAGAATACAAGAACCATATGTATAGACTAAATCTTCAATTATTCTGAATAGCAGTTTTCTATACATAAGGACTAGTTCAATCCTAGCCGTTAACCCACAGGAAAATGTGAGAGAGGAAAAAAGGATTAACTATAAATATTGGAACCTGATCATTCTGAAGCCTGAGTTTTTCTTCAAACTTCAGGCTCTAAAAGAACAGCAAAATCAAGATATGGATGCATCCAGTTCTAGAAAAGAACATCATACATCATGGAAGTGTTTAGATAAAATGTACAAGACCACATAGGTCTATCACACATTTTCTTGTTTTCTTCAAGTATGAAGGAACTTTATTGATGCTCCATAATTTTTAACTAACATACCAGATCTTACAGGTCCTTGGAGCCCTGAACCACCTTGAGTTCCAGAGAGCACAGGTGGGTTTGATTCAGTAAGGCATTGTACTCCAATTTAGTAAAAACATTAAAGCTGAACATTTTAGAATGTTTTCAGAGTAGAATTTAGCATCTAGCTAATTGACTGTCTTAGTGGAATCTCAAAAGAATTTTTGGTTATTCTTTCTTACCAAATACCTCATGAATTAAAAATACATTATTTTACCTCAGTTGTCTCTGAAACAGTGTTTTATATTCAGATTTTAAATAATTTAATTTTACCTTTTTTTAAATAGATGTACAAAGGTTGTGCTGGAATACCTGCATTTTTCAAATTAATGTTTCTGTCCAATCAAAATCAGTAGTGCATTGCTAGCATATAACTAAAGGCAGTGGGCACCAACTGAGAAATTCCTACTGCGTGGAGACATTTTCAAGAGAGCTACTGCATAATTCTCTGGATAAATATGTGCTGAAACACTGAGGTCAACAACAATCATTGCCTCTTACACTGTAGAAACTGAAGTTAAGGAATCACATAAGGTGTTCAGCTGAGGTCAGATTTTTAAACTTTTTTTCCTTTTGGTCAGGAAATGACCTATTTGCAAATTTGACCTTCATATTCTTTGACTAAAATAAGGAAATTTTAATCCTATTGGTGCATGGGGACAACAACAAGATTATTTTGCTCATTCCTGTGGACATCTAAATTCACTTATTTCTTCCTCCACTAGTCAAAGTGTCAGGAGTTTGATCAGGAGGAGATTTCTATTTTTCACAAAAAAGAAATGAATGTTAGAGGGTGGCTTTAGATGGTTTCGGTCATGTCAAAACGTAAAGTAGCCCGTTAATCTAACATTGTCTGATAGAAGAGTGAAAAGCTTTTAAGGGTTTTTTCCCTTTATTTATTTCTTAAATAACATGTATTCATTTGGAAGAATTTTTAAAAACTTAAGGGAAGGAGGCTGTACTTTTAGCTGGAATATTTCTTTGCCTGAGTGAACAGAAACAAGTGTCTCCCTTTGATAACTGTGCAGACATTAGACTCTGAATATTAAAGAGGGTTGGCAGCTAAAGTATAAACTGGGGCACTTGCCATTTGTGGACAAACTGTGTCATTCTTACTGGAAAGTCAGCTAGTAAATGCTCCAGCATTTTGTCTGCTGCGGTTCTTTTTTTTGGCAAACTAGAAAATGAAGAAAAAATGAACTGAACTGGGACTTCTTTAATCTAGTTATTTTCAGGAGATGAGTTTCCAATTTAGCTTTAAATGTGTTGTTATTTAGTGGAACACCAGAGCTCAGAGGGAAGTGGTTTGCTGTACATATAAAAAAAAAAAAAAAGCTGGATAAAAACACAGTAGATAAAAAAAGACTGCTCTGGTCATTAAAAAGTTTCCAAATATTTGGACAAGCAGGAAGGTAAATCAGTCTGCAGTATCTCCCTGACGATCCATATACACCCAGCCAGCATTCTGTAATGAGATATACTGCAAAACATTGCTTGCATGACTACTGCTAGGACAAGCACCCCTGTGCTCCTGAAAAAGCTGCATGTCTGAGATTGCTGAGATTACTGCCTGCTCTTCGTTTAGATCCTGCACTTTTTAATCCTTGGAGGAGCTGGGGTTGTTTGAAGGCAGTGTCTCTCTGCTGTGGATTAAAGTTGGCATGGAGATGGCAAACACTTGTAGCTAGGACAACAACTTGAGCCTTTTCTCACTGGTGTCAAACACTAAAGATCAGTTGCCTTTCGTGCTTCGAGAACTGGGTTGCTGGTCTGGAAATGCTGGTAGCTCTTACCACCAGTCCACTTCAATGAACAAAAGGGACCTGTGCTTGATTTCTCGTGCTGCTGGTGTTTTGCACACCTGCAGAGCAGCAATTTCAGCCAAACTTTTATCATTTTTAAGAGCAACATCTCTGTGACCTGATTGTGTGAGGGAGCACTTCACAGTTTTGGTATCATGCTTTCTGTCTGTACTGGCTTAGTTTGATGCCTCTCATATGAGGAAACCTTTACTCAGCTCGAGTAACTGGCACAAAAAATTTCTGTGGAGTAAGAAATGACTAGCCTATATGAAACTTCCTGACACGTTCTAGTTAAGTTAGAACTAATATTTCACATATCTGAAATCCACATATGCCATTAATAGTTCTTTAAGACATTTGTTTATTTGATATTGGAAACAATGGGTTTAATAACACCTGGTTGATCTTTTAAAATTGCATTGCATATGTTCACCAGAGTTATTTGTAGAAGAACAGTTAAAATCTAATTTCTATATTTATAGGAATTCTGACCATATTTTCTTTTTCTCCTGCTGAGCCTGATAGGTCAAAATTCTACCCTGTGAATAAACCTTCTTCAAGACTCCTGAAATTATTCTAAGTTACTCATCTTTACTGTCACCTTCCTGCTTTCTTTCAACTTTTCCTGTCTCCTTATTTTGCTATGAGATTGTAATTATCGTATTCAGAGCGATTTGCACTTCTATAACTAAGCTCTCAAAGTGCTGATCAAACATTAATAAAGCTTCACAGTGGAGCTCTTCAATATTTTGATCACCTTTTTCATGGAACACACATATTCATCAAAACCAGGAAGGTGTTTTGATAAATTTTCCATTTAGAAAACATTCTGACAGAGATCTGAAGCAGACAAAGCCTGCATATTTCAACAAGTTTCACATATCTTGGAAAATAGTTTTTCATTTGAAAGATAATTAATAATTGAAAAAAGGTGAAGGCAAATGAAGCATCTTAAGAGCATAAAAATAAAAAAATTAGATAAGATGTGAATTGATCAAATGTTTAGTTTCGAAATATTTGGAAAATTTCATTTCAGTGTCCTATTTGAGATAAAGAAAAAAAATGCAAAAGGGAATTGAAGTGCATGAAAAAATGACTGAACTGTATTGCATTAGATACCAAATTTTGTCCTGAAAAAAATGCCAAGAGAGAAGATAATTTACATAATGCAATGTATGCCTAGCGTATAAATAGTAAAATCTCACTTCACTTACCGATATCATTGTTTTTCTGACTATTCACAGGAACACAGTCTGCAGTAAGCAAAAGCAGACAATCCCAAAAGCAGCATTCACTTTTCTGCTTTTTTCTTGCTGTTCTAAACTATAGCTGACATTGTCTCACACCAATTAACGCCTTTAATGATTTTTAGGCTAAGAATGTGGGAATCCCTAATTTTCATTGGCAAAATTAAGGTTCAGGTACATTTAACATTAATGAGTTGACTTACTGGCCCTGTAGATATTGTTTTTGTGTTTTTATCAAATTCATATATATTAACACAATTGGGTGCTATTTCACAGTGCGTTGCACTATTTCAGAAGCAGCAGCTATGAGCAGGTGAGCAAAGGCTGATTTAACCCGTGTATGCATTGGCATCACACTGCATACAGGACAAATGACACCCAGGTCTTACATACGTGAAAAACTTCAGGCAGCAGTCAAACAAAATCACTCAGAGCTTGTTTTTGTCAGGGTCTTGGTTCGAAACTGATCTGATCTGTTTATAGACAGATGACATCAATGCTAAATACTGAGGAAGGAGACAATACACAGTAATTAGCCCCAAAGCTGTTTTCTAAGTCCTGGATAGGAAGCTTCATTCAGTAGGGTCCTGGAGGGCTATGGAAAGATGCTCAGCTCTCTGCTTGAAGATGAACAAAATTCATGCTTCATAGCAGCACTCAGTATCTTCCAGGATGAAGCCCATCAAGATCAGTAAGCACGCTGATCCGAGTGCAGTCTGATCCAAGGTTTTAATTTAATTTCTGCTCTCCAGAATCAGGAAGTTCATCAGTAAGATCCGCTATCATTTGGCACAATAGGATTATAGGGTCAGCAGTTAGATGCTGTCATGAAGACAATATGCTTAGCACTGGCATTTCTTATTCCTTTCTCATTTAGAAATTATCTTCAGCATTTAGTTGATTTTTCTCAGCAATTAGATACATAGGCTTTAAATAATTCTTTCTTAGCTACAACGGTGTTACAACTTCATTCAACTGATAACCCTCTGTGGGGCCAGATTACAATGAGGAACTTAAGGAAATACATTCTTGTAGTAACTGGTCTGTGCCTGTAGCTCTCTTTGTTGGATTTTTTGTTTGTTTGATTTCTGAATATTATATTCAAGTACGACGAGAGGCATATTAATAGGACTTGCCTGTGCTAACAGTGATTCGGTCAGTTCTCTTAATCCTACAGATCTGTCCCAAGTTAGTCAGTGGGAACTTGCTGCTGCTATTCCTCCCTAGTGGAAATTTGCCACTCTAGACTCTGTGTTGTGCTAATCAAACCAAAGTAATGTCCAATCAAGCCCTGCTCAGCAGTGGGAGGCTGTTATTAAAAGCATGCCAATATCTCCTCTCTTGCTGAAGTGGTGTCAGTGTCGGGCAAACAATACACAAAATAAAGTTGTTGGACTCCTGTGGCTGAACTGGGGAAGATTTTGTTCTTAATAACTACTCGGTAAAGTTTTGCACAAAAACAGTTTTACATGGATGTGAAATGCAGAGGAATGAGGTCTAAAAATCAGGACTTGATTTTCTTCTCTCTGTTTTACTCTCAGCCTCTGCTATATGCTTAAAATATCAAGAATTATTTTCATATATCTTTGAAAGATTTTAGCTTTAGAAGGCAATTGTCTGGGGAGGAATTTCAGGTGGGTTTTGTTTTCCAAAGTGGCCATTGCTCAGATTTCACTCAGCTAGTTCTAAATGTGTCTCTTTTCAGTATCCAATTGCTTTTTGATTTTGACGTCTTGCATAATGCAGGGAGAAGTACATGCCTAACATAGCTTTCTGTGCTCCACTTCAGAGAAAGTGGGGAGTAATGTGGGAGGGAGTGAGAAGTTCTCAAAAAGCTACCAGGGTCTACCTTTACCTTTCAAAATTCTTTATGCCTAAGAACAAGCAACAAAAAAAAACTGTGTCATGCTGAGAACTGAATTTTTTTCAGGTGTTTTTTTCCTCAAGCACATGTCTATTCTTTCTAAGTGCTGACCTAGCATAACTTAATTTATAAAAGCTGATGAGAATGCAATCCTTTTAAAATTTCTTAGTAAATTTAAAAGCTAATTTACTTTTTATGTTATTGAAAAGGCTTCAAGAAATAGTCAACAAGTGATTCTGCAATTTCAAATTTTGCACTGAAACACATGAGAGCACCTACTGGCAGAGGTGTTCCATACAGAAGGCCTAACTCTTCCCTGCAGTTAGCTCAGTTGGTCATGGTGCTAACAAAATCAGTGTTATGGCTTTGGTCCCCATACAGGCCATTTACTTAAGAGTTGGACTCAGTGATCCTCGTGGGTCCCTTACAACTCAGAATATTCTGTGAACCTATGCCTGGGATATGTGGGCTGCTCTGTGCTATCCTAGCAACATCAGAATTCCAGCTGGGCTGACCTGTGCCCATCATACCTGTACGACATTAGAAACACCTTTGACTTCCTATCTTCTGAATACATTCCATTTCATAACAAACTTGCACCCCTGCCATTTTTTAAGTTTGAAAAACTGGCATCAGTAGAGCAGCACTCAAAAATCTGCTGCATAGAAATTGAAAGGTAAAAACAGTGATCTGCCAAAGTCTATTTATTTTTTATTCATTTGCTGAACATGCAAATAGTTCAGTTCCATGCAAAGTTATTATTGCCGCAGAAGAGATATTCCAGCATCTGGTTATTGGTATATAGAAAGGAGATCTACACTTTTGAGAGTGAATTTTTTTTATAAAGCATTGCTACTACTGTGTTTATGGGCGTTTAAAGACTCTCCAGTGTTCAATGTTTTATATTTACAGTGCTCTAGTTTCAAGAGAATTTCAGACCAGTGATGAACAGCAAAATGCTTGATTAAAAATAAACCTCTTAAAATCAAAATAGTTTCTGTCTTTTCTTCCTCTGCAGTTTCCAAGGAATTCTTACAGCAGTTTGCTAGAAAGTATGATTTGGTTTTATGACTTTAAAAAAGTCATAGTTTAAAGTTTAAAATAACTCCACTTTAATGCTGGAAGTAGTTTTATACAGCAAAGGAAGAAATGGTTGGGAGATTTTATGGTCTACAGATGAAATGGAAACCTTGCCCCCAGGTTCTGTTTGCAAGGAAGCTGAGAAATTGCAATCTTTAATGGTTGCAGTCTTTGAACATTGAAAGTTTAAAAAGAGAAAGAATTATAGAAAGACCTTCTGTATCCCATAGCTGTGCAGCTCCAAAGGTAATATTTTCTTTTTTTTAGACCCAACTAAAGATAGCCTAAATTACTAGCCGTGGTCCTCCTTAGTTTTTCCTGGGACATTCTCATACTTTTAAAAATACTCCGTTTATGTCACTTTTATGTAAATCTCCATAGGAGTAACAAACTGGACTAGCACATCACTCACCAGCTTTTGAGAAGAGAACATTATCAATTTTATGAATCTGGCTTTTGCCTGTGCTGCAAGCTGGAATCTAGTAAGCAGGAAAACATTCATCTACTGGCCTGTGCTTTAGCAATAAGCTGTCACAGCTGTGGCAGCAAACTTTGGCTGTAAGAATGGATCCCAGTCAATAAGACCCTTGAGACAGCCACACTGCAGTGTCTGGATCTGAAAAGTTATATGTATATAACTTACAATATAACCTGACAGTAAGCTCTCTCTTATTTTGTTTTCATAGGTTGGTCTGGAAAACTCCAGTTCTACCTGTTGATTTGGGCACTCATTTTTGTTTTTCCTGATGTCATCTTGTCTATATGGAAAAAAGTTTCGGTAAGAAGCCAAAGGTACAGGCTTATATGTAGGAAAAATGAAAAAAAGCAGGAGAGTTTCATGTCAGATACAAAGAAGGCTTCCAGAATTAAGTATATCAGTCTCTAATAAGGTTTAAATTGATAAAAAAACCCAGTTGTTAACAGAATAATGAGAATTGTATCACTTCATAAATTAAGTGAACTTCTGAAAAAAAATGAGCTATGTCATTCTTCTTTTTTAATATTTGTGTGAATATAGGTGAAAACTAGTATTTTTAATGGCCAAGGAGAAAGAACAGGCTGGTTATCAAAATGATACACAGAAGTCTGGAAAACACTGCACTGCCAGAAAGAGTCTCCTTTTTAAAATATCACCTTCATAGGTAATGAGGAAGAAGGCTTGTAGAAATGTTTTTCAGAATTTTCTGAAACCATTAATCTGGAGGATTCCTAATTTAAATCTAGATTGCAATTGAAAGTCTGCAACTTCCATAAGGATTTATGGAATTTACTGTCTCAAACTTAAAATGGCAATTAAATTGTTCCAAGCTGATGGAACATTTTTGATAGAGAATTGAGCAATATTACAGTGTATTATTCACTTAACAAATTAATAAATGTTCCTGTTTATGAAGATATTCCCTTAGCAATTTTGAAATGTTATGAAAGATGAGAAAAGTAGAACAGTCATATAGCTTGGAGGGAGGTTAATCACATCAAGTTTTGGTGTCTCCCTGAGGACTGGGTGAATTTTTTATTAGATTACACTGACTGTATTAGGTCAGCATTGACTCTGGTGAGAGACTGGACAGCTGTTTCGTAGAGAAGGACTTACACTGTAAATAACAAGATGGGGTGAAAGCATGCTCTGAAATCCACCACGGGAAGAAAAAGAGTAAGAGGAGAGTACAGTACTTACTTATACAGGTTGAACTTCCTAGAAATGTGGGAAGCAATGGGAGATGTTGAAACAAGATTTTGGTCTCTTCATGAAGCACTAAACAATAATGTTCTGCCTCTGTACAAACCCAGTGTGCATCTTAGAAAGAAGAACATTTTACAACACATAAAGGAAAGGAAAAAACAACAGAAGAGTACACGAGAGAAGATCAAGAGGAATTATTTTCAGGAATGTGTAACTACTAGAAATTGTTCAAGAGGCAGTTTGTGAGTGGAATCAGACCTCACTGAACGGGACGTATGAGCAGGATGCCAGGCATGAGACAGCATGATAAATACCTGAGTTAAAAGAATGAGGAGAAAATAGAAATAGATTGTAAACAAAGAAAACAGATTATGTACTGGGCAAATAATTTTTTCCTATATTACCCAGACTGTGTGTTTAAGTAAAATAACATTTTAAAAGTTTGTTGTTGTAGAAAATAAAGGATGTCGGCTAAAGCTGGCACATAAGGTAATGTATCCTTTTTGAGAAAAAGATAATAATGAAGAACTTAAGCCCAAGAAAATGTAAATTTTAAAATAACTGGAGTAGCTAGTGAAACAAAACCAAGAATATGTGCTTGATCTGTATTATTATCACACTAAACAGAAAAAGCACTATTAAAAAATTAAGTTGCACGATATGTCTCAGATATAAGAAAATTGTGGAAAACCAGCTATAGCAATGGTAGACACTCAGTCATAATTCAATTTTTTTCATTTATATGTTTTTTTTAGGAAGGTAGAGATCTAAACACAAAACTCTAAACCTAGGGTAACCACATTTTAATGCTCTCAAAAAATAAAAAAGCCATTCGGTGAGTATTTGTCACACACATGCGAAAAAAGGTAGCAATTGATTGGTTTTTGAACGTCACTTGTTAGTATATTTTTTGACATTACTTTTAAAAGAAGACTACCTGTCTATGTAACCACCAAATGATAAAAAACAAAGAGATTCTAAATCATGTTGAATAGTAGAAAAAGGTCAAAGAGACAATATGCCACTGAGATTAGCTCAGTTGGTTGGGGAATGGTGCTAATAATGCCAAGGTTGTGGGTTTGAACCCTGTGTGGGCCATTCATTTAGGAGTTGTACTCAATGATCCTTGTGGGTCTCTTCCAACTCAGAATATTCTGTGATAATAGTGGGATAAGGCATCATGTATGTGACCCTTTGCAGGAGTAAGATAATGTTGTGTGCAGGATGACTTACAGTGAAAGAGGTTTTGTGTGAAATTGTTCTTTGCTTCACAAAGATGTTAAATGAGAACAAACCTAGGAGCTAAAACTTTCTTCTACAGTAGAAAGATGGGGGGAAAAAATCATAAATCTCTGAAATGCTTGAACTCAAAAGGAGAAGGAAGTAGATTAAACCGCAGAATCTAAAAACATACTAGCAATCTGATGCAAAAATTGAGTAAAACTGAATACTGAGTGCTGAGAATCAGAATCAGTGCTGCTTCTCTATAATATATTACAAATACATTATACAAGAATTTTCCTTTGGAAAATCGATTATGCCAGATACTCACCACTACAAAGCTTTGGACACTGAAACGAGCTCTCCAGGGAAGTGGTCACAGCACCAAGCCTGCCAGAGTTCAAGAAATGTTGGGACAATACTCTAAGGTACACTGTGTGATTCTTGGGGTTGTCTGGTGCAGAGCCAGAATTTGGATTTCGTGATCCTTGTGCATCCCTTCCAGTTCAGGATACTGTGTGATTCTGTGAGCTGTTCTGAGTGAGACTAGTGGTGTGAACACCTTGAGTTCATGTGTCCCTAACACAAATTCTTGAAAACATTTATTAATTATACTATCATCATAACTCTACAAGTACACTGAATGCACATTAATCACGCCACTTGTGAATACTGCCTGCAGTCTGCTGCTTGTCCTCTGCCCAGTCTCTCCTCACTGCTTATCCCCTTTGTCTGGAATGTATTTAATGATTTCTCAAATGCAGTTTCTATAGTTGTTATTGAAATTCTTTCAAAGATTCACTTCTTCTTCAATTCCGGCAAACATAGTCCTAATATCTTCTCTCCCATGGTGTTTTGACAGAAGAGAAAAAGAGGTATGTCAAAGAAGCATAAAACAATTTCAAATACTCGCTTTCTTGTTACATCCATCTTTTTATCTCCATTTTTATTTGTAGTATTTTATAAGCAGAAGACTATATTTGCATTTGTACTTCCTTAGCCACAGCTTGTATCATTGTTGTTGCCTAAAAAAGAGACAACACTTTAGTCAATGACTTGGAGGCACATTTTATAGTTTGTTGCTGCAAAAGGCCTTATTCTCCATTCATTTAGCACATAGAGCAGCAGTGTAATGGTTCCACTGCCAATTGAATTGCAGATGTAAATGCTGTAGATGAAGGAAGAACCTAATAGGGAGAAATTACAAGAATTAGGAGACTGAAGAGCTATTGGTGAGGATCCTATCTGGCTCTTATCTTCTTAGTTGCTTTCAGGCATCATTAGTGCTGTGTGCTGGCTTGTGCTCAAGGAGCATAGAAGGAAACACAGCCCACCAACAGGGAGGATCACAGACTATTTAGCATCTCACTTTCCAAGTGAGATGTAGTTTTCATTCGCCTGTTTGGTTACAATACAAGCCCTGGCTCTTTTGCTGATCCTTAAAATTATGTAGTTCTGCTACAAATGGCTACACTAAAACTCCAGCAGGTGCTAGGGGTGTTCAGCAAATTACTGAGTTTGACCTTACAACGGTGGAAACTATAGGGCCTGTAGAGTCTTTCTGTGAATTGGAAGCAGAGGTGGACAAAAAAGTAGAAGTGGCACCCAGAAGCATATATATAATTTGCTTTTTTTTAGGTCTATTCTTCCGTCTTGTCTGTGTGACCTTCCTAAATTAGCCCATCAATCCTAGAAATCTCAGTTCTTGAAACATGTTCTCACTTGGGGCAAAAGAAAATTCTTCGACTCTTGAAAAATTACTGGCTTTCTCTCAGTGGCCATCACAGATTGGCTACATATCACCATACCATCTTTAAAAAAACGACCAAAAACCAAAAACAAAGCAAAAAAAACCCCTATTCTGCAGAATGTGTGTTATGATGTTGAGCATCAGATAGTAGTACATGTATGTGAAAATATAAACATATACTTCTTCCTGACTTCCTCCTGCTTGGGCAAGCAGACAACGGGTCAAAAGAGCAGAGAATTCACAATGGAGATGCGAATTCTGTGTTAAAGCTTTGTAAATTTCAGGATGAAATAATGCTCTTGTACAGCCTTACTCCTTGTGCAGTCCCTGGCTGCCACCTTCCCTTCTGTAAGTCACTGAAGTTTTAAAGTCAAAATGCCACTTTCCACTAAAGTGACAAGCAGTTTTCTACAGGTTTGGGGTTTAGTCTTTTCCAAGACTTTTGTTTAATTTGGTTTGAATATTATTGAAATCTCAGGATTCCTTCCTTTCAAATGAAATAATGACATTTGTTTGACTCATGTTTTGGATGACCACTTAGAAACATAGGAAAGGAGCATGACTTGAGAAAAATACTGATCATCAACCCTCCAGAAATCTATGAACTGTAAGACATTTTCCTAAATATTGAGGAAGGCAAGCCACAAAGAGTGAGTCTTTTCTTGTTAAAGTTGTTGCTCTCTGCACTTCTTAGTACCCTGTTCGTTTGCAGGTTATACTTTGGTGTGCTTTATGTAATTACTGGCAAATAAATAGTGACATATATATGTGAAAAAATATTAATTGAACAGTTTTTTGGTAGTTACTGTCTTGACAAAGCAACTAAAACTAGCGAAAACTTGTGCTAAAAATAGGAAACTATTAATTGCTTTAATTCTATATAGTTATAAGTAATACCAAGAAATTAAAAGGAACTTTTATGTCTGTGGCACACCAAACCAAACTAGGCAGAGTACCAAAGTGTGCTCTGTGAAGAAAAGTGAGCTGAAAAAAATCATGCTGAAAGCATGTGAAAAAATATGCTCAAAATAAACTCCTAAGCTTTTCTAACAGAAAAACTTTGGATCTGATATGCATGGTTTTTTCCTCCAAAAGCTAAGATTTCGTTTTCTGTACTGATCCCCTATATAAATAATCATGTCAAAAATAATAATAGGACAAAGTCCAAAAATGCAAACAATTGA
The DNA here is from genome assembly GCA_013398115.1 of Falcunculus frontatus. Lineage (NCBI taxonomy): Eukaryota > Metazoa > Chordata > Aves > Passeriformes > Falcunculus > Falcunculus frontatus. The sequence continues at coordinate 700,408 of VZRV01006407.1, read as the reverse complement.
GGGAGAATAAGCTTTAGAAGGAAAAATTTGGAAATATCTGGAAAGAAGTTATAGATTTAATTTTTGGATTAATTTCTCATCTCCTTTACTAAGTCAAAAGCAGAAGAAAAAAATAATTGAAAGATCACTATTTATTCCTCCTTTGTTCTGAAAGTGTTCAATTTTTTTAACAGGAAGATTTGCTGATTCATATGGCATAGAGAGCAGAAATGTCCTCAATTTCTGCAGAGTGAAAGCATCAGCAATTTTTCAGCATGAAGAGACAGAAAGCTTGACTAAAAATACATAAAAGCACATTTGGAATAAGAGGAAAAACAAGCTAAAAATATTACTTGGATGAGCATAACCTATTTAGGTGTTGTACAGCCACTGCTAGATTTTGTGGTCCCATATTTCCAGTGCTTTTACAAGGTCATCCATTAACCCTGATTTCTTTTCAAAGCGTCTCATTCCAAATGTATTCAGCAGAGCTGTTGTTTAGATCCACACATTTACCTTTAGCTCTTCAGTTCACTTCATCCCTTGATTGCAACCCTCCTCTCAGATGAGTGAATCATCTATGGTGATTGAAATTACCAGTCCGGGAACAGAGTAAAACTCAGCATAAACATTTGAGTTGACTTTAGAGAAGTCATGCTGATTTTTTTTATTTTGTTTTATCCCTTCCTTTCATGGCAAGGAGAGCATGGACTTAAACGTGTGAGCTCTGAGAGACAGCAATCAGTTTTGGGGATCCATATTATGTGAATGGGTAAATGCAGTTATATGGATTTTTCTCCTATTTCTTCTCTCCACCATCTCTAATACCAATAGGCATCTATTTTACAAACACAGCTGATACAGCGTTGCAGAGGAAAATAACTATATTGTTCGTGTTTGATTTTTTCAATAAGAAATAAGCCCCATCAGAGCCGGTATCACTTCCAGTCTTCTGCTGCATTATAGTGAGCTAAACAAACCTCCTGGGGCGCACAAGTCTTCAGAATACTTTAAGGATGTCCAGAAAAATGAAGAACAAAGTAAGGCAACAATTCTTGAAATCCAGATCAGGACATCCTGGAAAGCTGAGTGAATTTCTATGAGGGAAAGGAATTCTTGAAGCTTTGAGACTGTCTTCCTGAGTTGGAGGAGCAGGAGCATCACAAGCCTTAGAAAACACCTGGTCAGACACTCAGATGCAGAAAGATGCATGTTCTCTTGTCTGTCTCCAAGTAAAAAGGGTCCTATTGTGAACTAGTTCATGCTCAAGCAGCTGTTAAAAATCATCTAGTCCCTGGTAACCTTCTTAATGTTACTGTCCCAAAAGATGGCAGAATCCCGTGCTTCCTAGACATCCAGGCTGAAAGCATGAAGATTTAAACCAGTTTTCAGAGGCAGATCCTCAAATAAGAAATATTTGTTATCAAAAAGTGGCTGCATGTTAAAATAATTTCAGATCTTAAAAAATACTGTTTCCTTGCAAAATTGCAACATCTACTCTCTTGTCAGCTGATGCATTCACTGGGTGAAGTGTTACAAGCAATCTAGGAAGCAGGAGTGTTAATGAATCATGAAACACAGAGGCAAAACTCCATCATTCGGGGTAAATCTACCAGTTTTCTCCTCATTAATTTATCTCTGTTTATAAGGATAAGACAGGTTTTTTTTCAGAAAAGGGGAAAATAAAGAACAAACCAGATTGTCTGTGTCCAAGAGAAGGAGTGGATTCTAGACAGTGAAAGTGATCATTATCATTAAGAATAGTGAAGTTTTGTAGTTGATTAACCCCACGTTGTTGTAGTCTGGCTCTAAACTGAGAGAAAACAAACACTGGCTTTAAAAGAGTGAGAGCTGCTTCTTTCTCCCAAGGACTTGTTATTTTGGTTTTGGTTTTGGGTTTTTTGCTGGGGGGGGAGGTTTGTGTGGGGTTTTTGTTTGGTCGGTTGGTTTTGGTTTTTTGTTTATTTTTGCTTGGTTTTGTTTTGTTTTAGGGTTTTTTTGGTGGGTATGAAAATACAGCATTTTCTTATCGAGGAAGGACAAATTATCAAAGCTGTCAAAAGCACCATAGATATATGCATTTCATCCCTTCTAGCACTTAATAGATCCTGTCTTACTGTGATAGGACCAATCATAGAGACACTCTTTCAATCTTCATACAGTGCCAAGAAACAAACAGCTTGAGATTTTTGCTGGGAGATTGCCAGCCCCTAAGGAAAAGGATTATTTTGCAGAATAGATGGAGCAAGCCACCTTCATGGTGGTGAGGCAACTTATTCAGAAAACAAGAGGAACTGTGAGAACTTACAAAGGCTTGAAACAAGTGGTATTGTGGAGTTTATTGGTTTGTTTTTCCAAAATGTTCAGCCAGAAACTACTGTACAAGTTCCACTGAGCCTGTTTCACTGAGAATCCCAAACTCCAGCTCTCCAGCCTTCAACTTGAGAGTACAGCAAATAGCCTCTTCATAAAAGGTTGTCCTTGTTCTGTCTCAAGGGAGTAAGTTTCCCCACTACAAAGAATGGATTCAGTTTTGCATAGAATATGGTCTGGAGATAAAAGTCTTTCATGGAGTCTAAACTATGTCAATCCAAAGCACTTCTGCTTCTTTCTGACTAATTGTGGAACTAACAGTATTTTAGAAAGTGCAGAGACAAGTCTCCTTCCTTTATCACTCTCAGGCAATAGAAGAGAAGAAGGAGGACGGCATTAAAAAAAATCAAAACCAAACCAAAAAAAACCAAAGAAAACCCCCAAACCAACAAAACCAATAAAATAAACGGCTTTAGGCATCTGCCTCTAACAAACAAGTACTAGACACCAAAGTGGCAATAACAATTAGCCATGCTGAATTTCAGAAAGTTAAATGAAACTCTTAACTCACAAAACCTGAGCTATTCTCTGAGCAGGTCAGTCCCACGGGAGTATCTATTAGCCTACTGTGAGATCTAAGTCTCTACACATTTAGGAGTAAAAAAGGGAAAAAGGCTGAATTAAGATATGAAGCAATAGAACTGGTGCACACTGACCCCTTAGAGAGGTTTGTTACAAACACAGTAATACCCAGGACATACATCCCCAGAAGCTTTTGAGACCCTGGCATCAAATAAAGTACCTCTGAGAGGTTTCTGGGTTGCCAGTTTTTTTCCTAAAGATATGTGCTCAAAGTTTTATGCCCGAGTCTCCTGACACAAACAGAAAAAATGAAGGGAAGCAAATACAACTGAATCAAGAGACTGCTGAGAATTTTTTTTTGGAGATGTTATCTTCATGATGAAATCCTGGCTTGCAGGAGTTGGACAGTAATATTGAGCGGCAAACCATGATGGCTGAATCTACTTCTGATTGTCAGTTGCTAACAGATTTTTGGGTGACAAGAGGAATTCAATCTGACTCTTTCAGAAGCATGACTGCCAATTTTGTGAGAAGTATGTTTGGTCTCCTAATCCTCACCTTTATCCACTGTTCTTCCCAGACAGGCCAGTTTCCGTAAAAAGCTGGGAGGATCTACTTCAGTGTCCCAGTGATATTCACTTGTAATGACCAGCAGGTTTTTCTGGCTTGCTGGGTATATGTCTATAAACATCAAACAGATTGCACTTATTTTTTTCTCTCAGAAGTATTAGGAGTCTTGGAGTAGTTTGTAGAATATTCTCTCACGACTATTAGGTAAAATTGGTAGAGCAGTTACAGAGATTAGTCTCCGTATTTTTAATCCCAAAGCTGAAGGGAGGTATTCCAAAGCACACATATAAAAATACAGTAATAAACATCAATATATAAACAGCTATATTTTGGGTTTTGATTGTTAATAATACTCCTGGCATACACTTTTCCCCAAATCATATGTTGTCTTCAGGTCACTTACACTCTGTGGAAATCCTGAAAGTAGAAGATGGATGGGTCAAAATACATCCACAGATGTACATTTTGGAGCCTGCTTAGTTGATACTCAGCTGCCACTGACAAAAGAAAATCTATAACATTTCGAGCCAAACCATTGACATAAGGGATTCTTACCATTGGCAAATTTCCTGATATCTCGTTTTAATTGTGGCATCCATTGAGGTTTTTCTTTTTAAAAAATCAGAGCATCTCTGGATGTTATTGCATAGATATTTTCAAGATTCAGCTGGTATGAATATTTACTGGAAATGCCAATAACCCCCACGGAGGAGTAATGAAAACATAAAAACACATCTTTCCTAATTTTCAACTCAAAATATTATCTTCTTACATATTCACAGACTGAAAATTATCAAATGGTCAATAAAAAACCACATTTTATTTGTCATTACTCTAAAACCAAATTAAAATTCTTTCCCTTCTTCAGACTGTGTCATATGTAGATTACATCTATATATTTTAGATTCTTAAATCTGTAGAACGACTAGCAGAAAGAAAAAAGCATATGACATTGCCAAAAGCTAAGATGCCTTGATATTTTAAAACAATTATGTCTGCAAAAAATAAAACATAGGACCATGTGTAGGTCTATTTGTGGGCAAAAGCTGAAAACTATCATGAGACACATTTTTTTGTGAGGTTTTAGGGGGATAGAGGGCTTGGAGGAAGTTAAGAAAGAGAGTGTTGTGGAGAAAGTCTGTTATTTGAAAAGATGAAAGTATACCTAGAATGTTTTAAAATATGACATCAGTTTTTCCCAACTTGAACTTTAGACAGCATATTGACGTTAAATCAATTTGGTAATATGAAAGAGCTTCACTTAAGAAAGGAACAGAGAAACCTAAACTGAGATAGAAGTCTCCCTAGGCCCCAGCTTGCTTTATTCTCAATAGCAACAATGTCAAAAAAGACTATTGCAAGATCAAAATCCCAGAAGGGAGTAATTTTTTTTCCTTTGAAGATTTCTATGTTTATGAAGACATTGTCTGGGTTTCTGCCATTAGAATATTAACTAAGCTTTGTTTAGGAGGAAGGCACAGAGTGCGCCAGGAAACAGGAACAAGTCTCTTTAGTCATGGAATTTATTCTGAGTTGTAGTGATGTGTGAACTTGAAGCAACTTATCAGCTATGGTCAAACTGAGAGAGAGGTGAAGTACTGCATTCTCAGCCTCATAGCAAACGTCTGACAAGTAGAAATAGTTTATGAATAATAGCTAATACACTATGCTCTGCTTTCTTATTTTGTCTCCCTCCTTGTGTTATAAATCCACACTGGCATGAATATAATTTTTACTGGCTAAGCCTCCTGGGGAGGGGAAATAAATAAAAATTAGCATTTGAACAAAAGAATCGATTTGAGATCTGCATTAAATGCTTTGTATTCACTGTGTGATGGATGTACTGCCTCTTTCTTGCTGCTTAGAAGTTATTTAAAGGTCCAGCTGAAATGAGTTTCATAATGAAGGAATGCATGAAAACAAGCACTGCAAAGAGCCAGTGTTCTGTCCCTCTATCTGACTTAGAGGAGTAAATGTAGTAAAGGGAAATATGAGCAGGAGGATGCTACTGAAACATTGACAGGAGGAGTAATAAGTAAAGCAAGACTGTCAATAGATTCTTAAGAAAACAATGACATCAGGATAAGCAACAGCACAAGTCCTTCACACTGATTTTTAGGGTTCTTTTTTCTTTTATTTTTCCATCTGGAGCTTTACATACTTGGAGGGTTCTGAGTATCTTGAAATGCTGATCATCCATGCCTTATAAAAGCAAATCCAAATATGAGGCATTCAATGCATTAAAAACAAGGAAATATCTGTTAGGAGTTTTTTGTATTTTCCTAAAGTAGCTGCAGGTTTATTTTTTCCAGGGCACTTTCTAACTTTTGCAGCTAAGGTCCAGTTCTATATGATCTTCATCTATGTTATTGGAGTTACTAGCTGAGAGAGCTCAAAAAGGAGAAAGGAATTAAAATCACGAAACATCTAGAGGGAAAAACAATCTAATTGCAAATAAGAGAAATTAATTCTTCACTCATGTTTCCTATAGGAAAAATGTGAAATTCCCTAGAAAGTATCCAGGAAAATGCAAGTAGCCTAAAAAGTATTTTTCAAACCAATTACTCAGTCTCCTAATCAAAAAATAATGATAAAATACAAAGTGAAGAATTAAAATGTATGAAATAATTAAAGAAATGAATAATTTTAATCTTTCTTCCACTTCATTAAGAGAAGCTTGTGGATGGAAATAATGATGAAATGGTGACTACCCTGAACTTCAATGATAAAGTTTATTCAGAATAAAATTGTGTAAATTGATAATACAGATTAATGTACAGATCTATTCCCGCTCCAATGCACTAAACCTACCTGTGCAAAAGGTAGTGAATGGACTAGCACTAGAAAAATATATAATTTCCATCAATAATGGTGGGAAAATAAGGAAGGCTAACCAAACAGACAAATAGAGAAGGCAAGGAGTTCCTGTTAGGAAGGCCGGAGGCAGACCCACGGGGGAGTTGGACTCCAGGAGTACATCCCCACCCTGCACACCAATGTTGCTGAGTGTCCCTCTCATGTCACGCAGGGAGGAAGGAGCCTTAGTCCTGACTTGTGTTCTAGTCCATGGTGAAAGGAAGAAAGGAAACTAAACCAAATACAGATTACTAAGATAAGTACGGATTTCTGAGAGCTGAAAATGATAATGGAACAGGAAGTGGAAGAGGAAGATCGTATATCATGTTCTACTACAATTTGTTTCATTTGGAAACAGTTGGACTGAGAAGACTCTTTAAAGATTTTGTCATGTGCCTTAAACAGGTGTTTCCGGTCTATTTCCTTCTGGGTGTTGATGGTGTGATCAGTTCATTCTCTTTCACCGGGCACTCAAGACAGAGGGCAAAAATCAAGATCCCATTATTCTGAGAAGGTCATTGCAATTCTTTCCACCACATTAGGCACAAATATATTTGTAGACAACTCCATAATTGCAGAACATCACTAAGGATTTCACTAATTAATGTAAAACCAAAACTGTGCTTTATTAATACCATGCAAGCAGTAAAGTTTCTCTTTAATCAAACATGGAAAAAGACTTGTAACTTTTGATTAATATCTATGATAAAATTTTTCAGTGTAAGGTTTTACTGGCCTACATATGATCTATACGGGTTTAAAAAACCCACAAATAGAACCGAATCAGAGAATGATGTGCCTTTGTCAATCCTGTTGGAGAATTTCCTGCTGGAGGTAAATATTGACACAGTGGTGGCCAGGGACCAAATGTGATAAACCTGTTGTCCTGGTGAGTTTTCAGTAACATCCCCCTACCCCTCCCCAATGCCACGAGACTCTTCATCTCCAGTTTTAACTTCCATATCCAAGAGCATGTTTAGACATTGCCATGGTTTATCTGGTATAACCTGCCTTACAAAATCTGTTCTAGGCATAAACTATGAATCAATTTTTTCCTAACACAGAACCTCGAAAGGCTGCACTAGGAATAATATATTAGAATCACTATTGTTTAGGTATAAAAATAATCTATTAGCTTGATACAAATACTTGTGGGTTGTTTTCAAAATAAGGTACATAAAATTACAGTTAGTTTATGCATATCAATTTACAATTGCTATTACAAGTCATTAATTTAAAAAATCAAATTAAAGAGCACCCTACCAGTGCAGAAGCCCTAGCAAACGGAAATGCATATTAAATGGGGAAAATTAAAGCTTTATTTTAAAAAAAGACACAGTGCTTAGTTGCTCTTATGGTATCAGAGTAGTGATGTTGATAAGTGAGTTATGATATTTGCCTCATCTGCCCACGCCATATGCACTATGGGGTACGATGCTTATGGAATTATGCATGACAGCTCTACGAGCTCCAAAAAACATTTGTTTCTCCTTCACATGATTCCATCAAAGGAATTAATAGTGATTTGTCACTTATTGTAAGGATTTATGCCTTCAATAAAACTGAAAAAAGACAACTTGAATATGGATGATACATATTCCTCATCTATAACTTTGACACTTATTTCCATTGCTTTTCATTCCGCTGAGTTTGACATTTTTTTTATTCAGTTCTTTCCTTCCTGCTGGTTTCATTCGGCTGATGTTAATGTATCTTTTGTCTGAGTACTGTATACCTGTACTGCAATTATAACTTTGATTATTTTTCTTTCGTTATTTCATGAATGTGAAAAACTGGGAGTTGGTAAATACTTCAGTGAAGCTGATCAGACATTACAAGGTCCTCTCCTTTCCTCTAGCACCCTGACTGGAGGTTTGACTTCTGTGTTTCTTTGACACTTTAAATATTTTTCTTTCAAAGTTTCCAAGCTCTAAATTTATCATGATATACAACATATTCAGATCAGTTCTTCGATATTACATTAGTTTCACAACTAAAAGAAAAGCAGATTTCAACTATTTTGCAGAGATACATGGCAATGGAAAGAGGATATGTAGCAACTGTTAATCCTTTTGGACTTCAAATAGAGATAGAGTCCTAAACCCCAAACTTTAGGTAGGTTAAAATATGCAGTTTTGTTTAATGGGAAGATTTCAACTGCCAGCAAACCTGTCTTTGTGCATTTGAGGTATTCTGATTTATGGTAAGAGCTGTGAAGCCACAGGCTCTACAGAGAGAACACATATTTAAAGGTTAAGTCAGGTCTGTCCTCACTACATTGCACTACTGTTATGACTGTAGCATAGGTTTTTGAATGATTCTTATCCTTGCAGCACTTGCTGAACTGTGCCACAAAATCTTGTACAGACTTATCCTTGAAATGGAGCTGTAGCTAAACTATATTATAGCTGCATCTTCAGCTGTACTTCTGTAATATTTCCCTTCAGTTCTCATCTAGGTCTTGGTATTCATCTCCTGTCTTTGAATTTATGCTTTAATTTTAAGGCCCATGGAATGGGAACAACATTTATTATATGTTCATATGCAAGAAATTAAATCAGACTTTTTGGTGTGGTCTTGTATCCAAGACTACATTTTATAAATAAGAAAAAAAAAAAGAATACTAGTAATGACAATAAATAACCAGACTGATTAAAATGCAATTCTACTCTAAGACTGTATGTTGAACATTTTGTAAGTTAATTGTGGCATTTTCTGAAGAAATAACAGATGCTTCATGTATACCGTGATATGTGCATTTGAATGCTATAGACTGAAGTGGGAAAAATTGTTCCCAAAATTTTAACCAAAGAAACATCATTCACACCAGCGCTCATAGGTCAGTAAAGACAGAAACAACAGGCAAGGAGATTTCAGAACATGAATTTTTGATCCTTAACTTTTTACATAGGTTCAGTGCTTCTGTATGATATTTGAAAATCTGTCTTATACCTGTCACATGGTGCTTGAACATCAAGAAGAATAGTCTGCACTTACATAGAACATTTTTCTCAGACATCTTTAAATGCTCTACAGATATTAAAGCATTGAATCTCTAAGGTGCTGTCTGAGGCTGAGAATCATTGTTTTTTCAATGATTCCACTTACTTATTTTATAAATGTACAGTTTTCACAGAAAACCTGTAGCATATTAACACTGGAATCTAATGATGTAAACTGTTAGTCCTAAACTTCTCTTTAATAAAATGGAAGTTCTATATTATTAGTATCAATAATATTGCATCTGTCTTTATTAAGCTTTTAATCATCGCTAATGTAATGAAGAATGTGAAGCAAATTAATGCATGAATATTAACTCTCTTTTGGAAAGAGAGATTCCCTAGTCACTGCCCTGCATTGATTTTTAACAGTTCATATAGTTGCATGTTTATGTAGAGCTTCAATTTTATTTAATTTCCTTTTTTGTTTACTGTTAACGAATATCAAGAAGGCTTTCAGATACAGATTCTGTCTCATGACATTTTCATTTAAAAGGCAGTAGTAGAAAGCTTAGAGTGGTATTGAGAAAAAAAGCCCTTGAGTTTGATTACTGTATTAGAAAATCAATATGTTTATCTAGTCTTTTATGTCTAAGATGGAAAACAGAATCACTTTCAACCATTAAAATAGTTTCTGTGAAAGAATGTGAAATGGTGCCTGCTTATCATAGGACTTTTCTTCTGACTTTTTATTTCTTTTTGTTTGTGTTTTATACACTTAAAATATTTTGCTTTTCTTGTTCAGTTTAATCCTACCTGCATAGCTGCCAGTAAGCAATGCATCTCCTAAAGAAGATAGTTATGTATCAGAGAAAAATTTTCAGGACTGGGACCTGTTTTGAAAACAGTGAGATCTGCTATAAAATGTGTTTCAGCACCCTGACGCCAACCAACACCATAAGCTTCCATGGAGAGCAATCAAACAGTCTCCACTATTTCCTAAAATTGGATATCTTTTGTTAATAGTTTTTCTTATCTTGTCTGAAAATAATGAGTCTATTCTCCATTCTGCTGAAGGAAACAGAAGTGTAAAAGACTTCAAGTAGCCTCAATGCATACTATGAGAGCAAAAAGTCCTGATACTTGGTGAATGCAACACGTGCCTGTTAATGACAGCTAAATTTAAATACTCTCCCCCTGTTTGAATACCAGCCTTAACTCCCTTACTCAGCTTGAAATCAATTAAATTAATTAACTTCAGAACATTAATTCCTAATTTACTGCAGCCTTCCTGTGATACGAGTGAAGCCTGAATTCCTCCTCAGTAGATAATATCTTTGTGTTAACAGTCCTGGGCTTCTGGGACACCTTGTCCCCTGACTGATTTACTGCGCTTTTGGGTTTGTTGATGTTTCATTCATTTTCACTTTTAAGCTCAAATGCTCAAAGGTCCGGATCCTGCAATACCTACACCCTTGGCTTTTAGGGAGTTTAAGGGACTGGTAGCTTAAATAAGGTTTGAAAATCTTTGGAACATGCAGATGAAGCAGAGCTGTGCTGCAGCAGGGAATACACTTTGGCACGGCGGCTGATCCTGTGCTTTTCCATCCATCTACACAGGTGGACAACAAGTGCAAAGTCTTGTCAGGGCAGCATGACCTTTCCTGGCTATTAAGTGCAAGTAGCAATACATGCAGTAGCTGGTAAAAATATGGACTCTGAGAACCTTTGTAATAAAAAAGTCATGTTGCATAATCAGAAATGGGCATCTTGGGACTGTTTACTATCAGATTTTACTCTTTCCAGAGCTGTTGGGTTTCCTTCCTGGTATCAGCCACCAAGTTTTTTTTTTTCTTTTTTTCGCTCCTGAGACAGTGGAATACATATCATGTTAAAGAAAAAAAAGGAATTGAGAGAACTGGTGAAACCATTTCTTTATGCCTAATTTTTGCATTGTCCTAGAACACCATTTATGCATAAGTAAAAAACAGAGGAATGCAAATCTGGGTATTACTGTAATCAAATTTCAGATCATTCTGCAAAGTCTGCATATTGGTTTCTCTGCTATAGGCAGATAGATGTACGCAGGACATCTGTCCAAATGGTGATGCAGTGCTTGAAGTGTTAATGTTTTTGTGGTCTTTGGAAGCAGAGTTTTGTTTTATAATAATCTTACGAGGAAAGTGAGTGCTATCATTGCTTTTGATGTTTTAATCTCAGAGGGAGAAAAGAGCAGTTTCCAAACGTAAGATTTTTTTTTAAATAATGTCTTGCATTTGTTCTGTAGCTATTACATTAAGGACTAAGGACTACTACATTAATAGCCTAAGGACTAGAGACTGGAATAGCCTCTGTGTCTCTTCAGTCCATAGCTGTTGCAGAGGTTTAATTGGCATTGTTTGTGCCAGTGTGCTAAGACTGCTTAGTGATGGCTGCTGAAGCATCATCAGAGGGTACCAGATACACTTCCCAAAAGACGCTTACATGGATTATTTTTAATTTGGTAGGTCAACACGTGTTTACAGCAGCTATTGTCTTTTGTATGTAGAGGATCAGACAGGTATATAAACATCCATTCCTGTTTTTCCTGGTGGGAGATATGGAAAATTGTGCTGATTGGCTCTAAGTTTCTTCAAGCAGTCCCATTCTGAAGCTTTACTAGTTCCCATCTAGCCTTGATTCAGTTTCTATCTGAATCCCAGGTTGCCTACAATTTCCATAGTACAGCCAAAGTTGTTGTCATTCCAAGGTGCTTTAGGATCATCAGTATGCCGGGTCTCCCTGTTGGTACCTTCTTTAATCTGACAACTGTCTATAATGCCATCTTGAAGGAGATGCCATCACACTCACTATTGTGATCCTGTGACATCTATTGATTCCCTGTTGCCAGTTAAAGAAGCCTTGAATTGTCTTTGAGTGCTACAGCTCTGCAACCCTGCATTCTGCAACAAAGGCTCTCACCTTCAGGTTACAAACCAGCTAGGGATTACAGACATTGAATAAAAATGTAAGCAAATTGTTAACAAAGGGGGCAAAACTTGTTTGTAAAAACATTTGTAAATCCGGAGAAGAAATTCTAATATTATTTATGTCCTTGTACTTGCAAAACACCATAATTAAGATAAGAAGTATAATTTTGGCTAATTTCTATAAAATATTTTACTTATTTGGGTCCTGTCTCCATTGTATATTCAAACATTGCTCTATGATGTAGTTGAAGGCACATTAATTTTTTTAGAGACATGTTAATTTTTATCCAAATCCACAACTGTTAGTCACTTGAGCAATTATTTACATGAAAATTATTTGGTAAAGACAGTAAAAGATACTTTTTTGCACTTATTTTAAGGAGATAGTTGATGGAAAAAAAATTGCAGTCATAAGTCCAAATGTACAACTAGATGAGCAATATCTTCACTAAAATATGTGGTAGTTTGAATGCAGATGTTTAGAAAAGCCATGTGACACTTTATGTAAATTCATGTATGTTGTTCTGGAAATTCTTGAGAATAGTCACATTTTAAAGGGTCTTTATGGGAAAAAGTTCATTTCAAATAATTGCTGTATTTTTTGTACATGTCTAGCCCAGCATAAGCTCAGGATATAGACATATTTTATATATATGTAAAATATAAACAATACTGGGGCACAGTACTAGCAAGCTATTTAGTATTTACTAGTGTCTATTTACTATTTATTAGTGCTTTCTCTGTTTAGCTTTGCTGTATGTGAAATGTTGCTCTTCAAGGCAGTATCTTTGTATGGCTGAGAGGACAAAGCGTTCTGAACAGGGAGCATGAGCAGGACTACTGCAAGTTTTGCTCCCTTTGTTATTAATTTGCTTATATTTTATTGGATATTATTGGAAGTTTTCCCCCGGCTAACATTGTAAGCCTTCACACCACACTCTGTGGCAAGCAGCACTTAGCCTTAGGCTCATGCTATTAAAAAACATGTAAATGCACAGTGGCAGTGCCCTTATATCACTACACCTACAGGACTAAAAGAGTAAAATAAGACTAACAATAACTTAAAGCCACAGCAGACCCAGGGATAATTTCTGTCATGGACAGATACAGCCTGTGCCACTTGGACTTTGGGAAATAGTGCCTGACCCTGTTTTATTTGTCACTGTAGATATATTCTCACTTCTACGCTATTAATCCCATACTTACAAGCTTGTGGACCAAAGTTTTGCTGCTTTACGTAGTGGAGAAATAAGAAACAGACTCTTGAAATGAGTATACAGCTACTATCTCAGGGACAAAGTATGCATGCTCCATCTGTTTTTTAATATGGTTATAAAGAAATCATTTGCTCACTTGTGAAAAATATAGAAAAGTAATCTATTAGGGGAAAGACATATATACAGTCAATTTTACATCTGAGCCAAATAGTGTACTTCCAGGTAACTTGAGGTACATCTAACATGGAGTCATTACAAAAAATTTACCTTTTAAGGTTTTATTTTCTATGTATTTATTTTTATTACATAATTTATGTCCAAATATTCTACTGAAGGTAAGTGCTGTTTTCCAAGCAGACATGTAGGCTGAAAAAATAATTCAGTCTCTTTCTCATTTGGGGTTTCATTACACCTAGGGGGTGACCTAGTTCAACCCGGCTTAATTTTTAATATCTCATGAAAACACTGCCCAGGGTGTATGGCTGAATGCACAGTGAGCAGATGAGTTGGCCCATGGTTTGTGATTAAAATTATATTTAATGAAAACAAACAACTACAGATGAACTTGATCAGAAAAAGAAGATCAGTCTTTAGTCAGTCTCTGAAGTGAGAGAATGCTTACAGCTGCTTATCATGCTCTCTGGGCTTAATTGACTTTCTGACCGATTTACTTCTGCCTTTAATTGCAGCGCAATGTAATATTCCAAAATCCTTATTTGTTCCCTTATTCTGAAAATAGTGCCACTGATTACCAAGAAATTGTACCTGTGGCAGGGAATCATGCATCAGAACTGTTAGAACTGTTATGGTACATATATCAGAAACTATTATGTTGCATAATTTTTGAGATAGCTTTCCTGTTATTCACTTGTCAGAAATTTTACTTTAACTCCCTTGTCTTCCCTTTTCATAGAAATAATTTTAATGTAATGTCTTAAAGTTACCGCCACTGTCAGAGATGGACTTTGATGATCCTTATGGGTTCCATTCAACTCAGAACATTCTGTAATTGTATAATGTGTTGCTATACATTTATGGTCCAGAATAGATAACTACAATTTGGTCCACAATGACATTATGCTACAGGTAGTGGTTTTGTTGGAAGGGGATTAAGAGAGGATTTGGGGAGAGGGTTGCATGGAAATCCAGGTTTAGTCTGCACAGGTATTTTAATGTCCCAGTGCATGTCCACTGCAATGATCTAAGTGCAGGCAATGACCTCTTATTGCACTACTCCACCACCCACCCTTCCCCCCTGAAAAGAACCCCAACCTTATTTCTCAAAAATAAATTGTAAAGATGAATAAATTATTATCAATCCTCTTAAACCATGCTGGCTTTACACGGCTTATCAAGGTCTTCCCTATTGATAACTTCCTTTCACTATATTGGAAGAAAGAAAGTGGAAGAAAAGCAAACAAGCAAAAGAGCTCCACACCAGCCTGAGGCTGAAGTAAATGTATTTTAAAACTATGCCCAACCACTGTGACAAGAGCAATGTGCTGTAAAGAGGTTGGCAGCATCCAGCTGGAGGAATTAAATCTTGCTTGTCTGGCAAACACTTAATAACTTTTTGCAGTGATGATGGAAATGATTAATCCAGCTCTGCCAGTAGGATGTCTGTTACCAAGAAAGGTTTATTTAGGAAGTGTCTTTTTGTGTCCAAAACAGTTGTCCTGGCTGAAAAGAAATAGAACTTCAAAGCATGGTGAAATAAAAGTTCTCCAGTTTTGGCATAGAATGGATGTTTGCCAGCCCTGAGATACTACACAGTGCTAAAACTGAGAATCTTTCATTGAACAGAGCATTCAGGGATCAGCGTTTACAGGACTTTAATTTAAGCACTATTTAATTATATTAGAAAATGAAATTATTTCTACACCCCTTACTATTATGTGGTTTCTCTTCCTGTATGAATCTTAGGTAATTATAACAAAAATTCTCACTCACACATTATGAACCCAGAAGGTGAAAAATAGCTCCTCCACCTTGTGTGGATAAAATCTTTCATTTTAGAGCAGGTGACTTTCTTATTACACCATCATTGCTAAAGTCATATTCTAAACACTGAGGGGACAAAAAAGTGTTAAAAACCCCCAAAATATCTGTAAAGTATTTCTGATGCTTTTATCACAATGCTACTGTGCTGCAGGTACTTAACTTTAAAATAGATGCCTTTGATTTTCTTTCTTTTAGAGCTGTGGGCATTCGGGAAAGCAAGCTTGGTGGGTTGGTTATCTTTTTTTATATAAATAAATTCCTTAATTAATTTAATTAAATGAAGCTCACAAGATGTAGCAGCAGCTTAATTAGAAGCAACAGAGAAAAAAATATTTAAAATGAGGCCAAGGTGAAAATAAATCAGAAGAAAGACACTACAGAAAATAGAAACAAACATCCTTACAATAATCCAAATTTTAGACTGAGTGTAGCTAGTGTGAATCAGAACATGCATATGGTGAGATCACATTTACACTTTCTGTGAGCTTGATGTTTGGAGCTCGTGATGGCATTGTGGACCAGCTATACAACTGAGAGCAGTGTTTGTGCTGAGCTTTGGGATACATATTTTAACAAATATAAGTATGAATTTTTCTTTTTTGATACATTCCTTGCAAGGGAAGTTATTGTGACAAGGATTTATTATAGACTTTATTTAGTACAGAGAGTATCACTGTAAGGTGTACTTAAATTCAGATTTAGATCCTCAGGATAGAAAGGAGAGCTCAGTTTTCCATACTGATTCAAAGCCCTTTAGCAAATATTTTGTGGCACTTCTTTTCAGAGGTATTATTTAGTTAGGTAGGAAAGTGGAACTTTGGACTCCAGAGTTTCATTGGTAGATCTGTCAGTGGGAGGTCAACTTATTTTCTGTGAGTCTTAGCACGTGAAATTTAATTGCCTCTTTTTTAAAAGTGCTTTGGGAACTGAAGTTCTCATGCTTGGCTGATTATTTCTGGTTCTGCAGCACAGTTTGCAGTCTGTACACTTGTGTCAGCATAACTGTTTGCGGGACTGTTGAAAAGCAGATTCACAAAACGATCCAGGTTTAAAAGAAACCTCCAGAAATGTTTGTTTATTTAATTCAGATCCTGATTTGAATCATCTGGTTTATATTAAGGCTCTTAAAACTTATATTGAAACAGCTGAAGAGGCAATAAAGTGATATTGGGATAGGATTGAACAGTTGGGGATGAAATTATTGGGAATTTGTAAAGCTGACTTTGCTACCAGAAATATTTTGAATAAATATACAGAAGTGTTTTTCATAGTTGCTGGAAGGGATTTCACTATCTTCCACCCATTTCCGTCAGGTGACAGGCTGACAGTTGTAATACTGAATTTTGTGTATTGTTACTGAATGCATCACTTTCAGGGAAAGAAAAAAAAACCAAACAAACAAGAAAACAAAACAAGTAAATACAAACCTATAATATTTCCTTTTCCCTACCTACAGATACCTTCTGAGCTGATCGATGCCATTTTTTAAAATCAGAGACTTGATTAGATTAGAACTGTCAGTATCTCTGAAATGCAAACAGTTCTAAAATTTTTGCTCTGAAAAATGAGTAAATGAACTGATAAGTAAATTGTTACTCTTGAATGTGTAGTTTTGTAGCAGTGTTCTTCTCCCAGACAGACCAATGGGAAAGTAGAACTGCCAAATTATTGCATTGCATCAGAATATCATCAGTCAAAAATAAAATTACAAAAAAATGCTATTTCAGAAGTCATGGAAATACCTTAAACTTTGCTATGAGATTTATGCTTCTCTCCTCTCTCATCTCCTCTCCTCTCCTCTCCTCTCCTCTCCTCTCCTCTCCTC
>VZRV01006407.1:601429-683142 GCA_013398115.1 Falcunculus frontatus | reverse complement strand
CCTCCCCTCCCCTCCCCCCTCTCTTTTCTCTTTTCTTCGTTGGATTCTTGAAAGTACTAAGGATTAGACAAAAGAGGGATTGTCAGAGAACATTGTTGGATAAAGGTTTGTGTCCCCTAGGGCAAGGGAGTGGGAAAGGAGAATAAAGAAAGGAAACACAACCTAGATGTGGAATGAAGGAACAGCAGGCACATTGCTGAAGGACAACCAATAAAAATGTCATCCTTTGGCAGCAGAGCCCCAAAGGGTTTTTTTAATTGCTCCAGAGGACCAAATTGCTGAGCCATGATACAGTATTTGGTCAATTAAAACTAATAATAAGATGCATTTGTGATGATATAAAAGCACATTGAGGTTTGATGACATTGGTGCCAGAAGAGACATATGGATGATAATGGTAGAGGTTTTGTTTTCCCAAGTTAGTGTTTTACATGGCCACCAAGATATTCTTAAGCATCTTTCCCACTAGGCAGCATGGAAGACACTCCTGATAATACTCATGACAGAAATTAGTTCAGCATGCAAAATAATTCAAGTAGAGTTGGGTTTTTTCATTTCTATCTCTTTTTTTTTGGTACTGCTAGCTTGAATTTCAGGTTTTAATTAGAGCAAGAGGTCAATCAGAATTCATCTGAAACTTCTGTGCTGAAAAGCAGAAACCAAAAAATTGTGTGGCTTTCACTTGGACTGATAAATTATGTTGTCCAAAATTCAAATGATTTGGCATACAATATCTGTATATTTCTAGTGTGTTTTTTCAGACCAGGGTTGAAATTGGGTTTGTGCCTGAATTTACTCCCTGTTTGCATAGCCAATGCATTACTCCTGTCTCACTGTCCTTACTTCTATAGTGCTTGGGTCAGTGGAAGTCTGGGATGTGGGTGCAGGCGTGATAATCCTGGTCTCTTCAGGAGTGAAGTGATACTGTGTTGGTGCATCCTTATTGACACTGTTTGCCGGCACTTGTTCTTTTCCATTCTGCTCCATAAGAAAGACACACAGGTCAGGTTAAACTACAGGTAAAGAGAAGTGGGAAACTGTTCACATACAAATATGTTGCCCTGGCTGGAAGATTTTGATATCAAAGCACTTTTTCTCCTCTGTTTCCCTTTGGAATCAAGAATTTTAAACTAATCATCTGTGATTTACATGGATCTGACTGATCTGGAGCAGAAAAAAGGACAAGGCCTCCCATGGGGACACTAGCTTAGTACCCTTCACCTCTCCCTCAAGACACTACTCATGCCCTAATCCCAACAAAGTAAGGCTAGGACTACAGGGTCAAAGTGCAAGTATTGGACCCAAATTATGCATGTCAGGAAGACCTCTGTTTCAGAGTCTGTGTGACACTGAGAGATATATAGTTCTATCTGTTCTTCAAAGTCCAGCTTTGTCATATTCATCTGCCATTTCATGTGATTGAATCTCAGATGCTGAACACCAGCTTTCTGACGTAAAAGAAATCAAAACCAGGCTCTGGCTATGTTTAAGGGTTCACATGCATGGAATAGTTTTTAATACAACCCCTAACCCCTGTAATATATAACTAATGCAGTATTACTGTAGTTAAAAATGCAAATGAATTAAATTTTAAAAGAATCCTAACAGGGAATTACACTGGCGTAATGATACCAATCTAATTATAATGGTATATTTCCCCATATAAACACCAACTATTACTTTTAAAAAAAAAATTAAAGAAACAAGTTCTGGAACAGACTTAAAACTAACACTTGCACAATATGTCTTTCCAGAAATTTCATACCACATACACAAATGCCCAGTTCCCAGATTACTTCATTTTGTGTTCAAATTGCCTCTAAAATTGAAGAATGAAAGACAGATTTCAGTTCTGTATATAGCATGGCTTCTTTCTCAGAGCTATCACTAGTAAAACCTGACGATAATGCACTTTTTACTTCAAAGGTTTGGAGCACAATCATCTCACCTTAAAATCAATACAAATTTTAACATTGAATTGTAGTGAGGAAAACTCTCTTAAACCTCTAAATTCTAAGGTCTGTCATCTGCTCTAATAGTGTTCATGGTATTATCTAACTAATGAATTCTTTCTCGAGAAGGGTGAATCCTCAAGGTCTAAAGTGTGTCTTGAGAGCTATAGCAGTTCAAAAATAATCAGATTTTTTGGAAGTTAATATGTTTGTGTTGTGAAGTAAACAGCTCTGTAATTTAAAATTTCTGTATATTCCTATATTTTTTGATGTTAAATCAGAAAAAAGAATACCAGAGATGGGGTGGGGGGACGGATGTGGACTGACAGATCAAACTGACCATGAATTGTTTAAGTAAAAAAAAAAAGAGAGATAACTTTTATTCACATACTGATTGCAGTTCAGTCTAATCAGAAATCAAGGGGTTTTTGCTTTTGTTTTTTGGGGTGGAGGGTGAGGGTTTTTTGGGTTTTTTTGGTGAGACTTGGAAAATAAGAAAAGGCTCATAATGGATCCCACATTTCTTTATATTTGTTTACAGCCAGCAAAGTGATGCTATCAACATAATATCTTTGGACTTTAAATCTACTCAACCACTATATAAATGGATTTGACATGTGCATAGTCTGCTGCTAAGATTTATGGTGAACATTTATTAAAGTATTAAGGAGCAATGAAGCTGTTCAGGGTTGTGCTACTATATATTTTGCTGCATGTTTACCAAAAAGGAATGAATAAACATAGTAAGGATTTCAGCAACTAAAATTAAAAATACTTTTTTTCCCTAATGCTTGCTTTGCTTTGGAAATTCTTACATGACCAGATTGGGGGTAGGTGGCAGAGGAGGAGGGGGAACAGGCACATTCTACTATGCTAGAACTTTTATTGAATTTAAGTGGATTAAAATATTTGCTTTGATATGGATACCTTCAGTATTCAAGGCATTTAATGTCTTAAAATAATATAGGAATTAAATATTCCAAGCTATGCCCACAAAAAGATTTAGGCTCCTAAACCCGAGATATTGGTCAGTTCCCAGATTAGCTGCTGTGTGGCCCTGGCAAATGCCTACGTTCCAACATTCCAACTGCATCTCCTTTTCCTCTTAGTAAAGTTCCTTGAGCACCTAAAAATCTACTTCTGAATGCTCCCAAAAGTAACTCAGTCTGTACCATGCTAACCATGTAAGGATGAATTCATGCTTACACATTTCTTGGTAGGAAAAGAATTCTTCTGCCTTATGTGGGGATCACCCACTCTGTCTTCAGCTGTGACTGCTCGTGGGTGCCCAGGATAGCCTCTAAGCATTAGAGAAGTGGGCATTACCACCTACTTTACTGCAACATTCACCAGTTCTTCAGAAACTTGAGGTTCAGAGACTTCCTGAATTTAATTTTGTCTTGTATTAAACAGGTTTTGATGCACTTTTTTCTTCCAGACTTTTTAAAAAAGCCTTTGAAGAGTTTCAGCACTAAAAATATTACTGTTAAACTATTGCACAGATTAAAAAGCTGTTGTATCAGGAGTATTTCCATCCATTTGTTTTGAACCTTCTATGATGATCTTTTTTTTTTTTTCTTTCCTGTAGATAACTCCTGTTTATTTTTTCCATGCCACCTCCAGTTTTACAGACCTTCATCATGTTCCCTGCTCATCCTCGTCTTCCAGGCTGAAAGCTATAAATTATCTATTTTTTCCTCATAAAAAAGCCGTGCTGTATCTTTGAACATCACTTCCACACTTCTCTGCATCTTTTCCATTTTAGCATATTCTTTTGAAATAGAAAGGCTAGAACTGAACAGGTATTCAAGATTCAGATGTACTATGGATTTAACTATGGCATACCAAAGCTTCTGCTTTTGATTTCTGTTCCTTTTGAAATAGTTCCTGGCCTTCTATTTGCTTCCTCAATAATTATTCATAGTTTTATACATTCTGGAATTCATGATTATAAATCCATATCACAATCATGAATAGAAATCATTTTTTTAGATCCCACTTATATACAAACAAACTAAGAATATGGTTTTCTCTATATGCATTGCTTAATATTTATTATTGTTTAATTTTGTCTGCCCTTTTATTATGAAGTTACTCAGTATTATGAACTCCTACTTTGCTGCAGACAGTCATATTTCTTTCCTTTAGTAATTGATTTGTTGCCATAACTTGGCCACCTCCCTCATTTCATCTCCTTTTCTGATTAATTTGTGGTTATGTGAAACAACACAGATACCAATGCAGAGCCACACGTGAGATGCTCCTCTACTTTGAAAGCTGACTACTCTCACTATATATCGTATATGTTACAGAATTTTTATCCATGTGAAAACGTTTCTTTTTATTCTGACAGCCTAATTTCGTTAAGAGGCTTTGATGAAAGACTTCGCAAAATGTTATTTGAAAATCAAAGCAGACTACACCAGCTAAATGTCTCTTGCCAGTATGCTGATCAACTTGTTCAATGAATTTCACTGGATTTTTGTGACATGAATCATGCTGATTCTTCACCAATATATAACATTTAATCCACATGGCTCCTAAATTTCATTTTTAGAAAGCATTTTATCCATTTACATGGTAAAGATATCAGATTTACCTATCTGCAGATAAATTAAGGAGCCTAGGAGGCCAGGGAAGGACAGAGCTTAAAAGCATGGTGTCGTGATGCTAAAGCCCTTTGTGAAATTAAGCCATATTTGCAGGAAATAAAATTCATATAGAGTATACAGATATTTTTAACCTGAAACAAAGTTTGATGCTGATCTCTCAGGATAATTCATGATTCAGACTTTTCATACTAGGGCCTTAACTGGTTATTAATATTCTAACTGCCTAAATTTGCTTTCTCTTTCATTCCCGGTATGAAAGTTATGTATTATCTTGTCTTCTTGGCTGCTAAGCAACCACAATAATGCCTCTCACAGTCAGCCTAACAGATAGCCCTGACTGCTGCTTGCTTTGTCTATCGGTGGTAATAGTACATGAATGTAAATAGGAGATGGTAGGAATGGCAGTAGCAGAACAAATGCCACTGGAACTTAAGAGAAATCTAAAGTTAAAGCTTAGGCTGTATAGGTAGTTGAGAGAATTTCATGACAGGGTCTGAAATTGAAGGAAGAGAAGCAATCACTGTTGTGGGAGTGAGCTGGCATCTCATTAATTATAAATTAATTTCTGTATTTAACAGCTTATGAGCAGTGTTAATCATATTAGTGTCTGAGTTCTTATAATCAGTAGTGGATTTATTTTCAGATCATCTGAGTTACATTAGAAACATTATTTCCTTTGATTTACCAAGACACAAAAAGACATGTAGATCTTGTTTAATTTAGCACCTGTGTAAACCTCTATGAGTGAAGAATTAAGATCTTAAAATCCATCCTCACCAAAAATATAATATTTAAAATATTAAATATTAGTATTTTGCATAAAGGTGTTTCTTTGGGTGGGACCAAATGGTAAGGATTTTTTTCATTGATTTCAGACAATAAACTTCAATCTCATGACACTGATTTTGGAGTATCTATCTAAAACACTAATCAATTTTTTTTCTTATTAATAATTTCCTTATTTTGATGGCCAAGGCTTTGGTGGATTTTCTTCAATGTGAGGGAAAGTTGAAAAAACTTCAGCACTAACTTATGCTTTTTTAAAACACAGAACTCCATCCATACACAGAAATTCCAGTAAATTTAATCTTTGTAGAAATTATTAATATCTCAAATCTGTAAACAGTGTTCTTTACAGTGTCTCTTCAAAAGGGAAACTGAGTGTGTCCACATGGAATTTGTGCTGGGTAGCCTGCAATCTACACCAGAAGAGCACCAAAGAGCAAAAGGTGTACTCAAGTGTGCAGTGCTTGCTCAGCTGCTGACATCAATATCAGGACTGTCATGAAAATTCTTGTTACCTTACTTATTTCTTACCACTGACATGAATCCACTGGCTCAGAAACAACTGAAGCCCTATCAGATGGTAACAAATTTTGTCTAATAATACGGTACTTAACATGTTATCATAACAGTTTTCTTCTTCTGAGTGTTTTGCTAACTTTACCAGAAGAAGCCAGAATTTGAAACAATGACCGCAAGGTCAAATGTTCTTTTCACTGAAAATAAATTCTCAGAAAGAAAGTCAAAGAGCACTAAAATCAATTAAGAAAGTACAAGGTGCTAATGGAACAAAAGTAAGATTTCTTTCTACAGAATATAAACTAAACCTGGCAAAAGAGATCAAAAGCAAGAAGTGTGTAAAGGTGAGAACACGCTATTGAAATACCCTGCGTGTTACTCGTGGTTCATTTGCTACCTTATTGTCTGATCTTAATATTTTTATCCAATTTCTGTCTCATACTTCTTTCTACCTTTTTTTGACAAAAAAGATCTTGCAATCTTCCTAGTTGCAGTAGGAACACAGTATGTCTGTCTATATACTTACCGTGATACAAGGATTTGTTTTTTAAATAGGTCATGTTAAAATTTGGTATCAATGCTCCAAACAAGAATTACAGGGCAGGAAAAATCTTCATGTTTCAAAAGATTATTTCTGACTAATACTGCCGATATTGATCTTAAAAATGCGACATTCTTCTTATATACAGTAATTTTATTACAATAAGTACACCAAAACATTTTAAAAATTACAATGCAGGTACATACTTTTAAAATTTGGGACTTTGAACTACTGATGCAATATCAATTTCAGTAAATTCCTTGGCAACTCAGCTTTTTATATTCTTCACGTCATAACATCTGACATGCTGTTTTGCATGTTTCAGAAAGTGGGAATTTCTAGACATAGATTATTGGAGAACAATTTGAAATCAATCAGTCATCTCTGAAAGTAATTAGGAAGTCCGTGCAACATGATAAACTCCCAGTTACACAACTTGATAGATGTATATCAAATCTTTTTAACAGGTACTGCTAATATTCAGCAGAGTTGTTAAGGAAGTCTGCTAGACAGAATAAAAAGGAATGGTTGGGAATACATAAGAAGGGAAAATTGGAACAATTTTCATATAAAGTGTTGTTTTCAGCAATGAAGGCTGGGATAGTCAAAAACTTCATTGATACTTACAGGAAATTGAATATATGTACCTGAATGATTTTTAATAAGACAGATGATTATAATTCTCATAAAAATAATGGCCCACTCTTTACATAAATGACATTGGAAAAAAATAGAAGGCATTCCAGCAAAGCCAACTAGAATAAATCAATAATTGAAAAAATCACCTTACAGAGAAAGTGCTAGGGAGAACAAAGAAGACATAAAGCTCATTTTCTGCAAGGTGCTGGACTGGTCTGGAACAAAATTAAATACAGTAAAGTCAACAGAATCTGAGGTGCTGAGAAGCTGGAGAGATGAAATCTGTCTGTCTTCATCTGACAGCAATTAAGAGTATCCAGTATATTCTGGATGCTGTATAACCTTACTATGCAGATCAAGTCCTCTTATTCCAATTACATATTAAAAATACAAGATACTAGATGCCTCAGCCTTGGTCCTTAATACTGCTACAAGATTCTATTTATTTTCCATCCATGAAGAGGATGAAAGGTAGGGTTTTCTTTCCATGAACTACTCAGGTATCTGTCTAAGACTCAGTGACTAATGCAAAAATACACTAGATAGACCTTACTGGAAATTTGTCTTCAGAATATTTTTTCTAGGAAAAGAATAGATTCAGCAAAGGAACCAAAGTCTTCATGGGAATATTTTCTAGAACTGAGCTGGAAACAAGACCTGCTTCAGAATGGATTGGTGATTATAGCACTCAATTGAATTTAAAACTGTCCTTTGCCTCACCCCACTTCTTCCTGACTCAGCTAATAGTCATAGCCTGTGTTTCAAATCATCCCTGGCAGATGCCCTAAACCCTCCCTTCTTCCAGCCCAGGTTATCAGCAATTCTAAGATGCTTATTCTTTTTGTAAGATAAACAGTTTCTTAAATCTAAGGTTCGCAAAAATTAAACTTCTGCCTTAACTTTTTTGTAGGCTAGTCACTATATCAGGTAAAGAAAGGTGCATCTGGGTTTACTCAGTCTCCATGTCTTTCACTGGAACTCTCAGTACTCACCAGCAATATTTTCTTCTGCTTCTCTGTTTGTCTGTAGAAGTGAGCGAAAACTTCAGAACTCATTTAGGGGTATTTATTTTTAGACAGCTATTGACAGACAAAAGTGCCTACATGAAATAGCAGACTTCATACAAAATGGTGAAAAATAACAATTGGAACAACTAAATTACAAAAGGAAAAAGTCAAAATGCTCACACATTATAGGAAAGAAATGAAAACAAGAAATGTTTTATTTTTTCCATTTTTTAAAAAGCAAAGCTGATGAAACAGATCATGCTCTAGTGCACTTTGCTCAGTGCCAGAGCTACGAAAAGTAAAAATGGATTCATGTAAATTTTCAGCCTCCAGGTTCTCACTCCTGGGGTACTACACTCACCAACGATTAGTTCAGAAGCTTGGCAGACAGTAGCGCTTTGCCTGCAACTGTGCCAATGGGAGTTACTCAAGCATAGAGACTAATCTCAGATAAAGCAGCTGTGAGGAAAAGTCACAGACAGAAAGCCTTTTAGGGACAAACAGCTGAATTCTTAGTTCTTGTCACTTAGCTAGCACATCAAACGAGTAAAGAACATATATATATATATATGTATATGTATACAGAGCATGATAATGGTATTGGGTTTTTTATCCTTAAAAAAAGTGTAAGTTGTATTTCTAAGCAACATACTGTCATCACAGAAGATTATTTTTAGGTTATACCCTCAGTAGTGGAAATCTGTATTTTTTATAGAGCTATGATGATAATTTCTGTTCATAATCTGGCCTCTTTTTTTTTAAAGGTTATATTCAAATAGCCAAAATAATGTAAGCATTACACATGAGGTGTTTCCTAGCAGAGAGTAAACAGAGTTCAAGCTGATTTTGGTGCATTCACTCCATCTGGAAAATGTTTCCTCTTGCAGATCCTATAAGAAGGAGATTGACAGAGTCAGAACTCAGCATGAGAGGGAAATTTTTGAATTCTCTTGCATTCTGGAGAGCATGTAGGTTAATCGCTGTCTTAAGATGTTGTGCAGGTAGCACAGCCAGACTGTGAAGCACAGAGATCAGAGGTGACCTCATCCCATGTGAACTGAATGTAAAGGACAGCAGTAACATCTGAAAATTTAGGTTAAAGTGCCCAGTTATAGTATGCATTGTTACAGTTTTAAGGAGGAAGGGAAGTTAGAGAAATGGATAGAGCTATTAACTTTTGTCTCTTCACATGTTTTCAGACCATATGCTCTCACACAGTTAAAAACAGCTTCCTAACAGCGTTACTATCAAGGTGACTTTGATTCTAGTTGCTCCAATCCTCTGTGGTTGCTTTTTGTGGTGCTTTAAACCAATAGGGATCTGTGACATTATTTATTAGAGAAACCACTGTTCTTTGGACTCTTTAGATCTCTGAGCAGATAGTTCAAAGCTGTCAATCCCTTTAAGGGAGAAATTTAGAAAGGTAAAAAGAAAAAAACAACATACCCAGGGAGTGATAGGAAGAAAGTAGATGTCAGGACTCTTCCTTGAATCATACAAGGCATGGATAATTTAGCACACCTGCTACTTCCTGCAGAATAAGACAAGTAATTAGGTACACATCCATGTGTAATTTTGAGATGTAGGAATCCACTCACTGCTTCTTTGTGACTTCTAAAAACATCATGAAAGCTTCTCATGCTTGTTGACAGTACTTCTTCCCCAGTTCAGAGACTGTCTATGTCTATAGATTATGTCATTCAATCAATAAAGAAGCCTGTGCATGCAGTTTCCTTAACTCTGGCACCTGCTAAGTAGGGCTGCAGCGCTTACTGGAATATCCAATTCCCGTAATTGTCTATGTTCACTTCACCTATTTCACATGATTCCTTTAACTTTTAACAAATATCTTCACCAAGGCATAATGAAACAGTGTATTTTCACAAAGTTCAGAAGAACCATGTGAGATGTCTAGATACAGTAATCTGTAAATATGTCTTTTCTCCATAGTAATATTTAGCACTTGAGGAGATGGATGGAATGCTTTACCGTAAAAATAGAAACTGTTATTTTTCAAAACATGACATTTTCACTTTTGCTTGCTGTCCAAATACTTCTCCCTGAAAAGTGCCAGTAGCCTAAGCACTCTACCTCATAACTTTTTAATACTTTCCTTGGTATCGTACAACATCTAATGATTGAGAGTAATTTTTAAAGAGTGGCTTTATAAACAGTTTCATTTGATGAAAGGAAAGAGGGATAGCATTCCTTGTTTCTACCTAAAATGATTAGGATCAAAACTAATTTTCAGCATTCATAATGCTCATAATTCAATATATAAAGACTATTTTTAGATTAATAAAATCTAAAAATGCTAATAGGAGATAACTGTGGCTTTGCCAGAATATTATTATGCCCAAGATGCTCCAGTTCTGTTTCTCCATAGCATGCTGAGAACCTACTGGCATGCCTTGCTCTTTTGCATAAACATAAAGCTTAGCCTACAGCATTTTATTTCCTTTTACCATTATCAACAAGAGTGTAGCTATAAATATTAACTTTCATGAAATACATTTGTTGCAGAAACATAACCGAAAAACTTCCCTGTCGTCTCATGTTAAATTATTACTTGCTCTCTACAGCAGATGTTCTTCTGCCTGTGAGACTGTTCTTGTTTGGGGAGACACTTAGGACCTCATGGAGTCTGATGGAAAGGTGATCAGAGATAGAAGGGGGGTGCATATTAAAGAATTTCAAGGTAGTCAGAGGCCAAGAACAAAATATTTTCTCTCGTTTTAGAAATAGGTTTATTTTATTCTACATGTGCAATGAAGCTACTGTGGTAAGTGCAGGGATGATGAATGTTAAATTACAGACAGCAGCTTCAAGCTATTAAATATCACTCAGTTTGTATAAACCTCTTCAAAGGTTTCAAAAGAACATAGCTATAGGATCTTCAATTATCTTGCTCAGGAAGACTTTCTCTCTTTTCCGTACAAAGTGCCTGGTTAAGCACATTTAAGGCAACAGTGACAAGTTAAATATCATATAATGTGTCACAGCTGTGTTGTCTTATACAAGCTCATCAAGGAGTGAATCACTTCAGTGTCTCTGACAGACCAAGGTGTATCATCAGAGCATTGTGAGCACACAGGTTCAAATGCAGCAGAGCAAAGGCAGCAGTGTTTTGGCAGCACTTCCTGTGCCAAACCAGTTGGGTGCTCGCCAGCTTGGGCACTTGCATGCAAACAGCATCTTCCTGTAGCATTTTAGGGGTAGCACAGCATGGCAGAGCAGAGCAGAGCATAGCCCCAGCTCAGGACCTCAAAAGCAGTGAAAAGCCTGATTGGAAGGATTGCTGAACCTGAAGGCTTCAGCAAGAGAAGTCAAAGACCACAATCCTCTTGAGGGCAGAAGTTTGACAGAAAGGCAGTCTTATGGCACCAGGTTTTAAACCTAAAGCTGGGTTAAAAAAAAAACCCTTCAGCCCCACCCGCCCTTCCCAAAGTAGCTCCCAAGGAAACGGGTGAGTGCATAGAAGTCGGGTATTGACAGGTTTTTGGCAGGCAGGGTTTATTCAGCGCCTTCCTGACTCTCTGTCAGGCCTTTGGTGATGTTGAAATGTGGTTTGTTAAATATTTGATTTTGAGGAATCTACATTCTCCAACAGATGATTTTTCAGCTGAAGAATTTCTGTCAGGTTCTGACAAACTTTCCTGTACTTGGCATATTTGACCTTTCAGCAGCTCTCCTACTAGTTCTGTCACATATGGCTCAACTCAGTGCCACAGCGTGCTTCGTTTCACTTGCAAGAAATTTGTTCCTTTATAGTGAGAGATGGTAACATAGCACTTAAAATCACAGTCTGCTCTAACTCACAGCGTACCTCTGTTCAGTTTAAGTGTACATCATTTAATTTTCACCGTTACTCACCAGGAGTGGATTGGGACATCAATCCCAATTATTGAATTTTCTCAGATGACAAAACCCAGGCAGACATATTTTCTTCCAAAATATAAATATTATCTGCAAATATTCATCTTGGTTTTTTATGTGGTTTGAAAAAACAGCAGCGACAACTTGGCATTGAAGTAAATTTAATTTTGTTTCTAATTAAGCAGAAATGAGTACAGAAATTCAATAAAAGCAAGCAGTAACTGGGGGATTGAGTCTGTTACCTTTTTCTATTATACTATAATCATGTTATATAGACAGGCTTTCATGACCTTTAGAGGCACTTGAGAATCTAACAAACAGCATCAGGTCCCACTCTGTCAGCAGCAAAGATTTTTATCAATGTAGCACTGTTACTGCCAGTAAGATTTTGTGCTTTTATATGTCATTTTCGTTTAATCTAGAATTTTAAAATGTTCTAACATTTATTTTTATACCATACATTAAGCTGTTGCTTAGTGAAGTAACTGCAACATTCAATATATATATAGTGCATGGACTTATGCCACTAACCTCATCTTGTTTCCATGGTTTTCTCTTGTTCTCCACACATCTAGTCTGTTTTTAAATTGGGTGTTATACATATCTTTGGGAGGAGGAATTATCAGGCAATCGCAAACAGAAACTGAGAGAGCCGGGGCCTCAACATTGTATTGCTACCTGTTTAACCTGGAATAATCAGCTAAAAGACTGAGAATCTGGGTGCTAGGAATATATTTAGGCTTCTGTCACCAAGGCCTTCTATGAACTGAAGAAAATCACTCTACCTCATTAAAAAATGGCATAGTAAAATTTATCTCAAAAGGCTTTTGCAGAGCCACCAGCAAAACCCTATTTCTTCATGCATATTTCTGGTGAATTATTTTCTTTTCTTGTAGAAATTGTTCTTTGTAAATAGTTGGTTTTCATTTGTTTGGTAAAAGCAAAATTGAAATGCCTTTTACTGCCAAAAAGTTCGCTTGAAACTGAAAAAAATCCTTATTTCCCAGTAAAAAGGAACTTCTAGGGAAAAAAAAAAAGGTATTGAATAAACCATTTTCTGCTAGGGAAAAGATGCTTTGAAGGAATTTTTTTTATCAGTTCTGGTACTGTATGTCTCAGATATCTTACCACAACAGGCAGCCTAAAATGAAATATGGGCAGGTGGGAGATAGGATAAATTATGCTAGAGGTAAAATAGAGTGCTATTGTGCCATTGTTAAACGCTTAGGGAAAGAAAAGTTTTAATGGTTCAACTGATCTCTAAGATTCTCTCTACTCACTTGCAAATTTGTCATAATATTTACCTCTGGCTTACGGAAGCATGAAAACCACCAATGAACGTTTGTAGACATTGTATAATAAAAATTCAGATAGTCAATTTACGCTTGGGCAAACAATTTTCAAATATCAGAAACGCAGAAAATACTACCAAAAAATCTGCTAAAATAAACAATCAATTGATGAAGAGTTGTCATGTTTCTCATATTTTAAATTGCAACAAAAAGTGAAAAAGGCTTAAGGGGAAGAATTTTCCTACATTTCTGTGTCTGTGCCTGTAATCCTGGCCTACGCTGTTGGGACAGATATCAGTGCATGACATCTAGTGGTAGATAAAAGAGATCCATCCATCTGTGCTATCAGTGAAAGGTTCTTAAATTACTGCAGCCACATGTACCCTGCAAAAAAAGGAAAATTATTCCTATCTAAAACTGGATGATCATATAAGAAACATTCATTATTTAAGCATCCATGGACAATACTTCCAGACTGCACCAGAGAATCCGTCTCAAGATATTGGTCAGCAATCTCAGATGAGGCAAATGTTTTAGCTTTCTGAATTCCCTTCACTATGTTTTTTTGTTTCTCCCTCCCTTTCACTTTCCTTTTCCCTCCTGGTTAACGGACACAGTTCCTAAAAATGGTTTGATGTGTCTTTTCAGAACTACTTTTTCTCGGAAATTGATGCTTTACTGAGAAATATTTTGCCAGAGGTTTTTGTAATTTTTCTTAAAGTAAGAAGTCTTCCCTAACTGAGAAAAAAACCCAAAACCAAAACCAATAGCAAAATCCCAGCCATAACTACAACAACAAAAGCCAAAAAACCTCCAACCCCAAAGTGAAACTTTTTCCTCAAGCCTGCAGCAAGACACTACAAGTTCAAAGTGGGGAAGATGGAATAGTGTTTTATCTGGACAAAACAAATATATGCTCATAAAGGGCCAGATTATCTTATTTCAAATGAGGTTCCAGATGAGTTGGCCTGATAACAGGCTGTTAAACGGAAAAACTCAGCCCAAAATATTAAAATCAGCAATAGTGTTGACAACTGAAAACAAGATTTTTGCTAAATAAATTCCTGATCAACTATAACTGGATTGTGCCAGTCATGCCATTCTAAGTCAGCAAGTATACCTGTCTCCCACATATTTCTCTAAGATAAAATGCATCTAAGTTCTTTCAAAGTTAGAATATTTGGAAAACAGTATGTCAACCACTGGATGGGAATGATGTGGGTTTTTTTTTCATTTGAACATTTTCGTGCTAATCCTGATTTAATCTGACACATTAAACAACCAGAAAATGGAAAATATTTGCGATAGAATGTCCAGCCCTGGAGGTGTACTGGCTGCTTTCCACCAAGAGCAGTGAAGAGTATGGAAGGTTTAGCAGGTACAAAAGCCTTGTGGCATTGCAGCCTTGTGTATGAACAAGCAGGGAAAAATCGGGGCTGAGCTGGGCTGATAGAGGGAGGCAGTTGAGACTCAGCTGTTATTCAGACAAACGTCTACATAAATAGGCATGAGCATGAATCTGAATTATCATTCTGAACTCTACCTCCTGGACCATATAGCAGTAATAACCATTAACCTTTTCTAAGGTCTGAATACAAAGATCATCCATTTAACATAATGGCAAAGACATCACAGGGACAGAATACAGCACATAAAGAACA
Source organism: Falcunculus frontatus (assembly GCA_013398115.1). NCBI lineage: Eukaryota > Metazoa > Chordata > Aves > Passeriformes > Falcunculus > Falcunculus frontatus. The sequence continues at coordinate 668,260 of VZRV01006407.1, read as the reverse complement.
GAAATGAACTGTGAAAGGACAGTGCAGAGAGGAATTTCTACTCAGCCTCCTTCAGTAACAATGACCTTTGCAGAGTCCTCAGTTTTACTGAGAGTTCATACAGCTGCTACAGGAATGTTCAGAAGTATTTATATAATAAATATATAATGTGAAACAATAATACAGCATGAGTTACTTTTGGTAAATAGTAATGTCTAATTAAGCTGCAATCAGTGAGTCTTTTGAATCATGCTTTTTCTGGTGCCTCTACAAGACAGCACTAAAAATTCCCCTATGATGATCTGTTTAGAAAGGGGCAAATACGATAAAAATAGTAAAAAGATGACCTTTTGTACAGAGCCACTGTTGGAATTTTTGCCATTACCCATTTGAAGGATAGGGAATTGCAGCAAGACTGGGTAAAGAAGGAGTTGGTAACTCTAGATGTAAAATAGGCCAGAAAACGCTTGTTCCTGTAGTTCCTCCCAATTTTCCTTCCTTGATCCACCCCCTCACACACACACACACACATACACACACACACACACACACACGCATTTACGTGCGCTCTCTCTCTCTCTCTCTCTCTCTCTCTCTCTGTCTCCACGGTAACAGCAGCTCTGGGATATTGCTGCTACTGCATGTTTTGGATGCTTCCTATGCACAGGGAACCACTCACCCAGCCCTGGGGCTTGGATGCTACAGCATCACCCACCAGCAGCTCTCCCTGTGTCCGAAGGGCCAGCAGCTGTTAGACCCCTGGGCTGCAGCACCACGTGTGCATTATTTCTTTTGGCTGTGGGTGGTTTATGATGACAGGTGCTGAGGACAAGGACAGGCACTCTCTAATATTTGTACTTTAGGCATAGGGATTAAATTCGTGTGGGTTCATTTGTGTAGGGAGCTACCAGCTCAAGACAAAAAATGCACCATATAATGAGTCCCTAGAAGCAGGAGTGTCCTCTTTTTGAAACTGGGGGAAGAGGTACTTTGATGCTGAAGATGATGTGGCTTGCAGTGTCTCCGGGCAGTAGTCATACTACTTACTGCAGCAATCTACAAATACCCAAAGATGCACAAGTCAGCTCTGATGTACCCTGAAAGTCAAGAGTACAGAGACAGAATCTTTCCCACTTCAGGCTTTTGAGGGAAGAAGGAGCTAAACATGTGAAGAGGAAATTAAAGCCCTCCGTTTCACCAAATCTCATGGAAACTGATGAGAACTCTTGGCTACCTGCTGGTCAACACCTTTCTGAGTTGCGAAGTGAAAGCCTGGTGATAAGTATTTATTAAAGATCGTGGTTAAAGACCATCAGAGAAGATATATGGAAAAAGAAACCTATTGCCTTCCGTATTTTTTTGATTACACTTAGCACAAATGTGTACCTGATGCAGGTAAACAATTTTTGTGCCAGGAATTTCTCTCACAGAGTCAGATTTTGCTCAATGGTGCTGTATTACGCATTATATTATATTGTCTAAACAAGTTTATGTAATTAGCATTGGTTCAATGCAGTTCTATTACCTATAATTAAAAATTCCTTTTTTTCTTTTTAAAGTTCTACCTTCTAATGAGGAGAGAAATCAGAACTGTTCCACAATGGAAAGTTGGCCATGCATCTGGAAATAAGAAAGCTTTGATTCTGTTTACTAAGAGGGTAACTTTAGGAAGCAGAACAAGACCACTAAATCTCAAACACTGGATCTAAGAACTTAAGTAATGCTAGTTGGAATTCCAGATTCTGTGTTTATGACATAATAATAGCAATACTAATAACATTTTTCATTCATAACTTCTGTATAACATTTTGTCCTACAGCTATGTATCCACAGTCATCCACTGAAATAAATTTAGCTCTGCGATAGATGTTGGCAAACAAACAGATCAGGGAAAATCAGCATGCAGCCCAGCAAGAAAAACAAAGACAAATTTTGGTCAAGGACTCAGGGACAAATCCTGCTGACAGTGAAATTGCCGTAGGCTATTTAATGTCCGTGCAGCATACAAGTGCGTAGTAAATGCCATGGCATTCCATTTATTTGCTCCTTATATGCTTAAATGCTTACCATGAAACACAATCTTTCCAACAGTGTTCTTCTTCATTCGCCATCCTAGTGCAGAGATTTTTTTTTCATTTGCATGTCAGTTGTCCACATCATTCTTTTACCTATTTCTTTCACATACAGCTTTAGATCTTTTTAGCTGTTTTCTTATAAAAGGTGTCCAGTCAGTCAGCAAAGGTCACTAACTAGCCTATTCACTACCTCTATTCCCCTATTTCTACTGTGACATCTATTACTGAAAACAAGTTAGGAAGCATTTGTCTTGTGCCTAAAGAGCTAGTTTAATATTTCATACACATGGTCAAAATAAGATATGTCTCAAAATCTTCAAATGAGGTCTGTTCATGTAATCATATGTTTCTGTTGGTGTTAAATCCTCTTGCATGTTTTGTCCACTTATTCTCATTACACTCTTGAGTTGCATGTTATAATTAGTGTTAAATAATCTCCATAAGTGATGCCCTTTGAAAAGTTTGTAATTCTATTAAGCCTCAATCATTAGCATGTAAACACATTTTTAAAGTCATCATCAGAGTTAATTCAATGTATGGATAGAGATGGATTTTTTTTCCACTTTTTCCCTTTAACTATGTTTTAAAAACTTAAGAGTTTTTTTCTTTTTTTTGGTGAATGAGATCATTAGACAAGTATCTCTCTCAAGCTTAAATGTCATATAACAAAAGCAGCTGAGATTTGAATAAGTGAATTCAAACAAAAAACAGAGAACAAGAGAGACAGACTTCACTGATGTATATGTGCCCACTGTGGTGTGGTTGGACTGTGAACAGGAACGTAGTGAGCCCGGGTTGTGGCATGAAATAAAGAAGTAAAATCTAAAAGGAGAAAAAAGGAAAGACAAAAAAAAGCAGGAATCCCTGCAGCCATTGCATTTGACTTTCTAATAATGTCAGTCTCAGAAGAGAGGAGAGATGGAAATGAGAAAGGGTGCACTTGCAATGCAGTCATTCTTGCTGTCATTGCCTTTATGGCTTTTCAGCAGGCCACAAAAGGCCAATCCACTAGAATATGAATGAGATACAGTCATGGCCCCACCAAGTAAGTAGGAGGCATGAAACCTCCCTGTTTGGGTCCTAATAGCTTTTTCTGGCTCAGTAATCTCTCACTATAAAGGGAAAACAAGACAAGACAAACAAAAAATGATCCTCACTCTCCATATCCTGCCTGTGCTTGCTTTTCTTTGATTATTGTTTTAAGGGCTTCAGAGAACTGGAAGATTTAATAGACAACAGGGATTTGGTGAAGTAAACCCCTCTGAGAGGGAGTTTTATTCCTATCAACTAGTCCTCTGTATTAAATAGGAAATATTGTTATTATTGTTATGTGTGGAAAGATCTGACAGACAGGTATGGGGAATAAAAATATTAAAGGAACAAACAATTTAAACAATTGATGTTTTTCACTAATTATGTATCTGAAATTCCTTAGGAGAAAACAGGTTCACTAGGAGGAGGTATTTTAGCTGACACCATCCTCATATCAAAAGCCATATCCACTCTCGCTTTCTTATCAATTAAAGACAGCTTGCACTGAATTCAGCTGTGATCTTTGATCTAATGTGACACATTACCAAACTCATATTTAAGATTTTTCTGTCTCTCTCAGGAGCTGCACAAGGTTCCGAAATAGTAAAGTATAATAGGAAACTTCAACTGGCAGAGGAGAGCTTTACATTACTCGGCAGACCACTGTTCAGAGTACCTCAAGCAAACTCACCCTGGAACCAGCAGAGTAGCCACATGCTGGAATAATCTTGCTTGTGAAAACTATAACTTTTTAATGGAATTAGAGAAAGATCTTCCTGTCTGAATGTGTATTTTACCATATAGATGTGCCTGTTCAGCTGAAGGTAGCTCAGGGATACATATGGGATCCGTGGTGTGGTGTGGTATGGAGGTACGTGGAATACTCTGCAGATAACCAGGGATCCTCTGCAGAAAGTGCTAACTCAGGAAGCATGGAAGAAAGCTTTGCTCCAGCCCATATGCTCCTGTTGACAGTAAGATCAATTGTATACTAATTGTAGCTTTAGCTAATTCATTCTGTCATATAAGAACCCAAATATTACTAGTCCCATTAAGGTCAAGGGAAAATGTGGACAACAAGGTTAGGTGATTTGGATCAAGGCCGTTTCAGAATGTTAGAGTAATACTTATGACACAAAATACTTTGCTAGGTCATGTTAGCTTTTAGTCTCTGCTGCTGACAGCCTTATGAACTAACAGGAAGCAGAAGTGATGGAGCTGCAGACTAGACTGAATTAAGTGTGCATACAAAAAACAACCACTGTTTGAGATATGTGTGATTTAAACATTGTGTATACTTCAATGATATTTATTTCATTACATAAAAATCTTTGTGCCTGTGAAAGGCAGAAATATTCCTTGACATAAGACTTCAGCTAATATTACTGTCAGAAAATCAGTTAGGATTTTTTCTTACCACATTTTAGTTTGTATCTCTAAATTATTTGAGAGAAGATAGATGAATAAAATATTTTGGGGGATTTTTGTACCTTGATTAATCAAGAAGATAGAGGTGTTAGAAAAAATGAATCTTTGGCAATGTACACTACCCTTGGGTTTTTGGATCATACATTTAGACAAGGAGGATTAAGTTGTTTGACAAAATGTTTTTATTGGACCATGTGAATTTGATTAAGGTGATTCCTGAAGGATCAAAATCAGTTTAACTTAGTTCTAGAGAAATTGAACTGAGAAGATTGATCTATATTTTAATAAAAGGCATTCTGCAGTGCTGTTATGTTCACTAGTTGAAACTAAGAGGACTTACTACTATCTACGTGGCACAACCACAGGCTAAAAAAATATGGCTTTTGCATTTAAAATACAGGTCTTTAGTTCAGCCTAAACCTTGCACAGTATCTATTCATTGTTTTAAATATGTAAATACAACCTTTATCATCTAATTCTGACTGATCCAGCTTTTAGAAGGAAAAGAAGCAACATAGTAATTTTTTCCAATGCACTCAATGCAAGGCAGAGCTGGGAACAGAAGCTACTTATACGCTCTTTCAGCAATAATTGCTTCACCAACAGCACTGAAAACAATAATCTGATTCTTAAGTCATCTTAAATGAGGTTGTATACGTGTATCATTGTGTTCTAGGAAAACATGCTTTGAACTACTGACTTTGCCTGTCATTACTACCATCTGTTTATACTTGATTTTTTGTTTTTCTTCTTGTTTCATCTCGTCATTTCTGATATAAATTAGATTATTATAACCTCCCTCCCTTCCTTCCTTCCTTCCTTCCTTCCTTCCTTCCTTCCTTCCTTCCTTCCTTCCTCCCTTCCTCTCTCCCTCCTCCTAGATGAAGCTATCCATATCGTAGAAAATAATTACAAAAGTATTTTTTTGTCCAGAGTTTTGTTTCTCCAATGCATTACTTTAATCTCTTATCACCTTTACTCATATTTCAAGGAACTAAACATGTAAAGGCTGAAAAAGAAGCAATATAATTGTCGATTATTCTTATTTTAAGTTCGTATCTCCCACCCACATCTGTTCTACTTCAACATCTGCCCTCCAGCATCATCAGGGCAAGACTGAGTCATGGAAAAACAGTAGTAGTATGACAACTACAGATAGAAACTTTTAAGTTACTTGATTTAGCCCCTAGCAATCTTTTCAAGATAAAAAGTGACTTCCTCTGTTGCATGATGCCATCAAAAAGTTTCACATACAACTTCAATCAACAGGATGCCCATTTTGCAGCACTAACATCTCACACCTGAACCTTTTTAATTTCGTATTCTTGAGTTGCCATGGAGAACCTTTTGTCTTGCTGAATTGTGCAACTTTCAATATAGTCATAATGTCCCTTCATGCTCCTCCAATATATAGAAATTCAGGCAACTTAAAGGTACATATATAGCTGTTCTAGTTTCAGCCAGGACAGGGTTCATTTTTACAGCTTCCTGGAAGGCAGCCTGGCCAGACCCTAATGTTATTCAAAACTTTTTCTGAACCAGGAAAGAGAAAACAATTACTTTGAAGCAGAGTAATCTGGATTTTTAGCATCTTTACATGGTTCAAATACAGAAGTCATAATACATGAGCACACACTTTATGTGTATGTACATGTATAAACACAATATGAAGAATGTATGAAGGTAGTACACTTTATGATGAGGTGGAGAAAAGTATTTGAAATATTATGTTCATAAAAGAAGCTGAGTTCCAACACAGAAAAGTTCAACTCTTCAGTTTGATAGAAATTCTAAATATGGACAGGTGTGAGATAAACCTACACTTTACATCTAATCAGTTTTCATTTGACATTAGAGGCACAAATCGTGAGTTGCAATGAAGGGAAAGAACTACTGAATGAAAATTTCTTAGGAAAACTACTAAATTAAGTAATATTTGGTTTCATTTTATAATAATAATTTGTTACTGAGAAGTCTTTGGATAAGGTCTAGAAAAATATATCCAATGAAACTATGAGCTTTGAGTTTTTGATGACTCCTGTCATCTGAGAACTTCTCTCTGTAATGTAATACTTGAGATTCATCATTCAGTATTCACTTGTTCCAAGTATCCAAAATGAAGATGCACAACCCAAGTAACCAAGCACATCTGAAGAGCTGAATGTTACATTTCTTAATGTGCATTCAGCAAAGTATTTCACAGCTTTTGATTAACAACTCTCAATCAAATTATTGATTATTACATACAAATATATAAGAAATAGGTGCTAAACAAGGCTGCTTTTCAAACAATTTATTTATCAAAACAGGGGTGTTACAGTCATAACATTATTCATTAAGAGTACCTTGAATAATTGACCTGAAATGCATTATTTAACAGGAATAAATATTTAAAACCAATATATCTAATCAAAAGTGATTTAACCACTGCTTGTCACCAAAGAATCCATTGACAATTGTCCTTTCCTGCTGAATGAATCATAATGAACAACCGTTGAAGCAAAAGGAACCATCATTTATCATTAGAACAATATACTGTATGTGTGAGAATGTTAAATTCATCCTAGAGACAGCTCAGTTTTATTAAACCAGTGCATTAAATACAGTGGAGAAATAATTGTAGCAATAGAAAGAACAATCACTTAAATGTTATTAAAAAAATGATTAGTCACGGAAAAATTACTAGATTGACAAATCTCTATTCACATCAGGCACCTTTTACCTCCTGTTTCTTCTAGGCAATGAAGACAGTGCAGAAACTAGAGAAATGAAACAGAGAAGATGAAAAATTGTTTAAAAAATCAGTAAGTAGCAAAGGACAGAAACCCAAGATTTAAGTCTGTCTTTCAGTGCATTTTAGTTAGTCTTTGGCCAGTTTTATATGCTCTAAGGAAGATAAATAGCCGAATTCTACAAATTTATAGCTTTTGGGTCAAAAAAATTGACCTTCAAGTTTGGAGCACTGAAAAAATGAAAAAAAGATGAAATTTTTTTTGTCCATTTCCATTACATAACCTATACACATGTAAGGTACATGCAATACAGGTCACAATGGACCTATGTACAGTCCCTACAGACATCTGTGTTTGTGTGTGTGTGGTGGATGTGAAGGACATGACATTATGTTTATCAAACCCAGTCCAACAGAGGTAAAGGCATGCAATGGCACTTCTGTGGAGTTTGAAATTAGAGTACCGAATAAGGTGTTTGCTTCTGGGACTTTTGCAGGTTTTTTTTTTCTTAAGAGGTGACGTCTTGGTTTACTATAAAGATAGAAAGGAAGTAAAGAAAGAAAGTAAAATTCCACAAAGTTTTGTTCTTCTAAGTTATCTTTTTAAATCTCTTTTTTTAACCAAACCTGAATGAGCATAGCAAATGTGTATTGTACTAGTGATTTTCCTTGGAGAGTCATGAGTGGTGGCTATGAGCTATGAGATAGCAACTAGGATGAAATAAATGAAGTTGTATTGATGTTATTGATGTATCATAGTGTGAAGCATCAGCCAGTTCTTTACTCAACAAGTCAGAGAAGGAAATAGAATGTTATGGTAGATGAGGTTTTAGATATCATATGAAAATCTCTCTTGAATGACTGATTCATTTGCTTTACTTACATGCTCAGGATTATATTGTTCACTTAATTTAGAGTCAGACGGGAACTTCCTTCTTGATTAGACTGATAAAATTCTAATGCTGGTTTTGCTTTCACTTTCCAACCTTTCCGTAAAATATACAGCACGCTTCTTGGATATCATCTCTTGAGAACACCTCAGGCTTTTTTTCTGCTGGTTTTCCCTCAAAACCTACTAAGAATACAAAAGCACAAGCCTCTGAGTCATAAAAAATATAACCAACATTGTAGTAAATGTAATAAATAACTTGTTGGTTTATCTTTTTTGGTGATAAGTATGTTTGTTTCTTAACATAACACCAACCAAATATAGGTAAAAATGTCACAGGTGTTACGGATGTTTACTTCATTTTTTTTTCTAGTGCAAATCTGGCTTGATTAAAAATTTTAGACTTAATAAATTGGACTACGTACACTAAGCGATCATTTATGGTGAAACTAAATGATCTAATGGCTCCTCCTGGACCTAAGTGCATCTGAATGCAGAAGTTCATAGGCTGCTTGAATGAGGGAAGAACAGCTCATTTCTTTTTCACACAGCAGCGGGGTCTGGCTCATAAATAAATATCAGACATGGGATATTTCATGTCTGATATATTCTTTAAGCATCTAAAGTCTTTGTTTCTTTGCTATCTAAGTTTGGAATAACTTATATCATCAAGAAGTTTGTATCTTTATTTGTTTATCTTTCAGCTCCATTTCCTTCTCTTTTTCAATGCTTATTCTGCTTAAAGTGCATCTCATTTCATGCAGGCAAACTTAGAAACCTGTCCTCAAGGGAAAGGTTTTTTTCTGTATGAACCAAGACAGAGTTATCTTCTTCTGTGTATTACACTAAACTGCCTTGAAGGATCATCATGGAGAAATACTCAGCCAATCCAGCCTTAGACACTTAATTCAGGGGGCTTCAGTGGTTGACTAAAGACAGCACACGTGAACATTTGTTTCCATTGCTCCTAGCTGAGGATGTACAATGCAGCACCTGACATTTGATGAGTTCTCAGCGGCAGACATTTCATTGTTGCAAAAACGATGTGTGTGGTACAGATGTGCAGAATTACAAGAATATGTAAAAGAAGGAAAGAATCTCTTTGCTTTTAATAATCTAGATGTTAAAACCTTCTCTAGTGAGTTTCCTGGCAGAAATCAGCTAAGTCCCCAACAAACTCCCACTCTAAATTGTAAGTCTAAAAAGGACATTATTTTTATAAAAGAGTGTACTTCCATACATTCATACATTCAATACTTTCGTACATTTCACAAGTCAAATAGGCATCAAAAGAGCTGTGATACTTTTGTCCTTGGCAATTATGGGAGCATTTATCTGCAAGATTTGATTATTTTCATTATTTCTGCACAAATTTGGCTGTATGACTGAATTCCATGTGGGTGAGACTTCCTTATAGGATACATAAAAGATTCTGGTCTAGTAGACACATTCAGTACTGTGCCAATATAGCACTTAGAGTAAATACTTGCAAACAAGGCGTAGAAGCCATCCTAGAGAATCCTTATATTTTTTTTAAAACTTTTAAATTAATTGGCCGTAATTGGGAAAAAATTTTGTAAAGAGTGTACTTATTCTCAAATAGATCTCTATTTTCACTCACTTTCTGTTATGTAACCTTGTTCATTAAGGTAGGGCTTGAAAAGGAGTAAAACTGAGCATTAGAGGCTATAGAAGGGGGATTCACGTAATATAACCTCTCTCTGATCTTCAGCCTCTGCATGCTGAAATCCCTTTCTACAAATCACCGTACGCAAAAGAAAGCCCTTTTATCAATTTCATCTATTTAATAAAGGCATCTGTTTAATAAAGTTGTTTTAATGATGTCATACATGACTCAAATAATTAATCTTTTCCAAAGCGATTGTTCACATGAAAATAAAATTTCTGTAATATATAAGTATTAGATAATTTACACTGAAGAGCATTGTAATGTAAATTGTATTAATGATAAATTTAATTACAGAATGACTGAGCTCAGTGTAATTCTTTTTGACTCCTGATCTTTACTTTCAATAAACTGGAGTATAATTTCAGTATAAATTTGACTCTGTTTTTGATCTGGAGATCAGTTAGAACCCCTCCCTCCCTCAATCTACATTTCTATATTTGTAGTTGTATTTCTAGCAGATATCATTATCATTAACTAAAATGAATGAACAACTGATTTGCTCAAAATCACGTGGTACTACATGTTTCTAGCATTTAAAAGTATTTGAAAGATATCATTACAAAAAAATTTAGTTTTCCTTGATATCCAATCTATAGAGCCTCATAGGCTTTTGATTTCAGGTCAGCTCGTTAGAGTAAACCGAGTTCTAATCTAAGTCTATAAACAGCAACTTAAATTTTTCATTTCTGGTTTTCCTATCCCACTGTGAGGTTTCTGTTGTCATGGGTAGTTGGTCTTGGGGCAGACTTAGAACAACTTAATCAGTATATGTATATATATATATATATTTTTTTTTAATAAGAAGGAACACAAAATAATTTGCTGACCAAAGAAAATAGATAATTAAGGATTTTAGGTGCTTTCTCTTATTTGTATGGGCATATAATTATAATGAGCATTGCCACTCATTCAACTGAATAATTAGAGATTCCCTAAAGAAATTTAATAGTCTTGATGGCTTTGTTATTCAAAGATAAGCCACAAAGTAAAGGAATAAAGTGTTGCCATGCCCTTTGTGTGAGGAACACAAGGAGTTGTAAAAAGCCAAGAGAACATGTATCCATTTTTTAAGTCATTAGGTGGAATTTTCTGTCTCTAGTCAAAGGAAAAATGTCTTTCTTCATATAGCCTTTGGAAACAAAATTTCAGCCAGAATATTCCCGGTCATAAGTATTTATAATCAATATCTTCTAAATCAACATGCTGTATTTCCTTTAACACGTACGCTGAAACAACAAACTTCTTTTGACATGAAAATCAAAGCTTTACCTGAGATAGAAAAGGTGCAAACAGAAAAGATGTAAACAGTATGTTTACAGTCCTTACAAACTGAAAGAAACATTCATAAACTAAAACTTATATTTTTTTTTAAACTTTTAAATTAATTGGCCGTAATTGGGAAAAAATTTTGTAAAGAGTGTACTTATTCTCAAAACCAGTAACAAATGTAGGTGCTGCTTTTCTGTTAATTGGAAGAGATATTTTAAGACCTAATTTGGGAAGCTGAAGTCTATATAATCTTTGTCTCTTTTATTATTAATTATTCTCTATCAGTTTGGTGTACTGAGAAATACTCCAAGGGAAGCAAATTCCGGTGATGCAGAAGCATTTCACATGACTCATAGCTGTGGTTTGATGGCCTAATAAATTTAGACAGCAAAACTGTGAAAAGATTCACCTGTTTATAGCTAGATGATAACACGTGATTAGCCTTAATACAAACAGGCTTAATTCCTATAGCGGATTTTTTTTTCTTAAATTTAAAAGATTTTAGTAAAACAGTCTCAGTTCTGCTGAAGAGCAAAAGCACCTTGGTTCTTGCAGAAGTAACATATTTTCTGTGACAGAAATATCTGTCCACTTATGCTTTGGGCTGCAGTAAATCTTAAGATGAAAGATTTTGTCTGAGATGGAGTGCTGATGCATGCTTGATGCATGCCTGTTTTAAAAATGTGTACACAAGCACACAGGTTTTAAATTATGATATTTTTTCCTTCAGTATTGAAAGATTTAAGTCATTACCATGGAAACTGTTTGCATCAGATTACTACTTTTCTCTCCAGCTATTTCAGTATCATTAAATCCTTGCTAATACTTTATTATTCACTATCTTTTAAACCCACACGAATTTCAGTATCTAATTTACTTAACAAATTGTGTCTGACAAAAGAGAAAAACTTATAGTACAATAAACAACGCTATTAATTACTCTGTGGAGCAGTGAGCCACTATGTTTGTCAGCAACGTTACACCTTCAAAATAATGGCACCCAGTAATTAAGTATGAACATATTCTATTATTAGAGCATATATCCTTTTTCTTTCATTTATTTGTAATAGAGAATAATGGAGTTGAATTTATTATAGCTGTAGCCTTTATCCTGCTAAAACAAAGCACCAGGAAAAGAAAAAGGCGTTCAGCCTGGGAACGTATAAGAAAAATTATGTCGCTATAGCAACCAAAATGTCATTTGTTATACTTTACTCATTAAAGCATTGGAGATTATTAAAAGATAAAAAAAGTCCTCTAAATTTAGAAGGTCATCAGTTACAGAGTATTTCTTTCTGAGAGACTAGACACTTTGAGGACTGTATCTTAAACCTCATATTTACATGATCAACTTTGTGTACAAATTTTCATTCATATTATGAAGTCTCCCTGTTTAAGCAATTCCTATGGAGAAGATATTGGGATCAAATTTCTATCTTGGAAATACCAATTCAAGTAAACTCTATCCTAACTCAAATTGTCTTCAGCATCACACCAAAGTAACCAAGATAGGATGTTGACCTCTACTCAGAGAAAGCTGAAATCTGCTTCAAGTTTGCTCCTTAGTGCAAGTTACATATAATAAGAGTGAGCGGTTCCTTAACTTGCTTCTAAAGACTATGGAATACACCTCTTTGAAAATAGAACATTGGAACCAAGTTGGACTGTGCATTCTGGAATCTGGCTGTGCAGCTAAAGGAATTGGAAGGAGAAATCCTTGGCAAGAAAAAGAGAAAAATCACCAAACTGTTCAAATTTGCTTTTGAGAGCCGTGAGTTGTTTTGCTTTTTGAGACGTGGTGAGATTAATGTACCAGTTCTACTCTGCTCTAGCAGGTACCTGAGCAATGACAGAGTTCAAATGCGGTGACATTGGACTGGCTTATGTAATTCATAGCCGTGTTACTCGGGATCGTGGTCAGTAACAGTTCTCTTAATGCCTTTGCTATACTGCTTATACACTTATGCAATTATTGCTATCATATTGTTTTTCCAGCTTCTTTATTCTTAATCAATATGCTAATTTCTATCTTGTAAACTAGATGCTAGATATGTGGTGATGCTTTTTGTTCCCTTTAGGAAAAGATCATTTTAGCCTTTTTCAAGAATAAAAGGTAAATAAATGTTTAGGTTTGCATCATGATCCCTGGTATTGCTGAGAGCAATTTTGCTGGCAGAGTTATTCAGGCCTTATGAGACACCCTCCAACCTTTAGTGAGCTGCCTTTAAGAAAGCCACTTAAGTTGGCTCCAATGCAAATGCCTTTCCCTGGCTTTTATAGATAGTGTCACTGTTAAGTGTATATCCCAAACCCTTTAAGAAAATAAAAAAATACCATAAGTGTGCTGGTTTTGTTGTGATCTTGTAAGACAACTGTGCAGGAGATATGAATAGTTTAATGCAGAATTTTCTCAAAACTCCTGTTTGCTCTTTCTTTATACCTGTTTGGTAAAGTCCTCATGTTCATTGCCACCTGGTCACCAGTAACCTCGAGGAGCAGGGTTTGTGATTAAATGTATCCATGTGGTTTGTCTTATGCTCTGACAACACAGAATGAAAAAGGTAATGAGGAGGAAGCTGTCACAAGCTAATTTTCATAAGATGTTACGTTCTTCAGTGCTTAGTCACCACTCATGATAGTCCTAATCACCTAAATACTAAAATAGACATAATTTTCTAGAAAGATGAGCCCAAAGCTCAGAAGTTAGGCTGATGCCTCCATGAAAGACCAGTGTAGAACACTGTAATCTAATTGTTGTTTTTTTTCTCCTTTGAAAAATAGTGTGAGAGGTGAAAGCACATTCTCACAGGAAAATGCCTTTTCCAGAGCCTAAAGATTTATCTTAAGCACTGTCAATTTTTCCATCTCTATTGCTGTAGTATTTTCTGACAGAAAAGGGATCTTTGAAGTGCTCAGGCAGATTGTTGGATACTTTTAAAGAAAACTGTCTAATTCCTCTGCTGTATTTCAACACCAAAAACACTAAGCTGGCCTCAGAGTTGCTGTGTCTGGTCTGGATGATTGTCCAAGCTGAACACCAAGTTCTGGTAGCTGCTCTTAGTTACAGCAACTACAAAGTACAGCGAAAATTGCACAAGGACCATGCTGTCATCTGTGCACCATCATTTGTATTGCTGCTGATCCCTTGGTGCTTTGCTCCCAGACTTTGCAATGCTATTTTGAAGGCAGAGGTAGATGCCACTGAAAAAGCAATAATGTCAGCCCTTTCCATCATTCTTGTGCAGGCAGACAATAGGGCTTTACAGTTGAAAGCCGATTTTACTTTCTTCCTTTTTCCCTGGGCATCCTTACATCAGCAGCCTTGCAGGAGACTTCATATTTGAGAAATTAGGGATCTAGGGCAAGCTGTATCTGATCTGTTGGGATTATACTTGGAGCTTGTGAAGCCCTTATGTTGAAAGTACTGCCACCCTAGCAATCTGTGCATAAATCCCCCTGGTCCAATTACTCTTATAAGTAGAAATGGGCTTTCAGATAAGAATTTAGTTTTTTATAGCTCAAAATAGGCATAGATGGAGTGCTGCCGCCAGCACTACTTTTCTCCAAATGTTTTTGAAGAAGTGTATAAGAGCCCAGATTTTCAAAAACACATAGCTCACACACTTGTGAGCAGTGCTGGTTAAAATTGTCTTGAAAATTCAGCACTATACCAGACATGCACATTGTTCGTTCCAAATACCATCTTTGTTTCTTCAGTAGTCTGCCACACATATAAAAATACTTGGGCTCTATTATGTAAATGTCACGGGATGATGATATATGAGCAAATAGAATCTTGTTTTGAAAGAATCAATCAATCAGCTATAACAAAATGAACACCTGCAATAAGAGAGCAATTATAATAAGCACTAGAGTTGGATAAAACTTTCCTCTAATCCACATAAAATATGAATTCAGGGTTTGTTTTTGGTTTTGGTCTTTTTTATCAAATCAGTTTGGCCAAAAAATAAAGATGGTTTTCAACTTAAACAGTATTTTATTTAGAAATTTAGATTATGTCCACACCCTTTAAGGCAGTTATTTAAAATGGGATTTACTGCATTTAACTTCGGCCAAATAAATAATAATGTTCAGATAGCTAGTCTATCTGCATCTCTAGGAGCACTTGTTTTTTATTTCTAGCCCTGAAGCATCTGAAAAGAAAAGTGAGAGACTTATTTCTAAATATTTTTCATCTTTATATAGCTCTTCACAGAAGTAGGATGAATCATCTTCTGAATAAACCTGTTTCCAGTGATTGTACATGGAGCACATGTTGCTCAGTCTAAGCATTTGAGACTCAAGTTGCATTGTTTTGCCTGAAACCCCCCTCATTTCTTCTCCAACCCTCCTCTTTTTTTGTTTGGCTTGTTCAGTCAGCAATCCGGAAAAAACAAACAAACAAACAAACATACATACATACATACATACATATATACATATATACAAAACCATCAATAAAACCAAACAAAAAATCCCTCAAAACTGACTTTTTCTATAGCTCTACAAATCTTAAATATGCTAAATATTCCCATCACAGTAATAGTAGTGGTCACAATCAATTCTGGGCCTACTGTGTAGAACTGTACAAAGTGGTTGAGAACAATAGTCCATTCCCAGATTGTTTATTGGCTGTTAGGTAGGACATAACTCATGGATAAAATGAAACAAGGAATAGGAAGGAGTCAGTGTCAACCATAACAACTGAGTCTTTTAGTATCAGCAGTAAGAGTAATCACAAAAGACATAAAAGCAAATTGGCTGATCATATCTTTGTTCAACAGAATGCAGAGGGGAACGAGACAAAAATAAGAAAAGCAAGTAATGTAATACATATGTAAGTTGAATGATTGTACCATTTCTAATTAAAAAATATGAGACGCTCATGCTGCAGGCATGTAAAATTTTTGCAACAAAAACCTTATCACCTTATCATCTATTCACCTTATCAGTGAATCTATCATTCCACCTAGCCTAGTCTAGTATCTCACCAACACTCCTGATTGTAGCAGGCTAGCAATCTTGAAATACATAGTTCTGACTTTAAAAATTGCCTGATTTCTTGGGACTGGCGTATTAGAGCTATAGAGGTAATTTCAGATTAATCTGAATCTGAATTTTTGATAACATGGAGACGAGAAACTAGAATCAAATGTCCTGTAGAAAGCCCCTTAAATGAAAACTCTTTAATTAGGTTCAGCTTTCGGCACAGGAGGACAATGAAGATAATGTCATGAGTTGGTCCCACTGATGACTGTATGGTAGAAATCAGATAAACCAAATTTCAACAGCTCAACAAATAAGAAAGTTCTCATCCATTTATCATAAATGGGTTGAATTTTCTCCTTCTGAGAGTTTGAAAGGATGATGCTGTCATCCATTTTCACCTCAGGGAATTTTTAAAAACACCTCAGCAATAGATGCCATCTGCTAGAAAAACATGAAAGGTACCACGTGTAATTGCCCTTAGGATATTAAGGATGTACTACAATCCTCTGGTGGTATGTTTTTTCCTGGCAACCCTGAAATGGTGCAACATGTGATGAATGAAGAAGTCAAAATATGATTTCAACAAGAAAATTTGTGTGGAAAAGGTTTAGGTTTTTTTCCCACCCCAGACTGCTTTCCTACACAGAGGTGTATCCCTGGGCTGGCTGCGATCATGGACACTCAGCATGGTTATGGGATAGAGAACATGGGGTCACCTGGCGTGGTTGTGGGGCTTCCAACATAGTCGTAGGATAGAGGGTGCTGCTATGGGGCACTTGGAATGATTGTGGGGCAGCCAGTGTGGCCATGAGGCACCCAACTTTATCATTAGGGTTTGGGCTTAGGGTGGTGGGGTTTTTTTGCAGAGAATAACTTCAGGGACTTACCAGAAAGACTGTGTATAAGAAACTATCAGTTTCCCATAGGGTTTGTACCTGGTGGTCCAGGTGTTTTTGTGTTTGATTGCCAAAAACAGACCCTATCATCATGCAGACTTAACCCTCATGACTTCCTTCTATGCCTGTGGCCTCCAATTTCTACTGGACTTCTAGAAGTAGGAACTAGCAGGCTGCCCTGTCCTCTGTGTTCTGGATCTTCTCTGATTGTCCAAGCTTTCCAGTCTGATGCTGACCTGGTCAGGTACAAACTGAGTCTAATACATCAACGGCTTGGCAAAGTATGCAAATGTCTACATTACTTATAATGACTGAAATCAACCAAATTGCTATACCATAAAGGACTGGCAGCAGAATACACACAAAACTTCAGTTTAGTCTTGGTTTCCTCATTACTAATGAGGTAATTTGTGTTTGAAGCTGAATAGTATAAGTACTGCTACAGATCACTGAACCATTTCAAGTTATTGAGTTAGTGCTACAAAAAAAAAGCTACTTGGTGATTCAGATGATGGATTAGTACTTGAGATCTTCCAGAAAGGATGAAGAAAAAGTCACTAAAGTGACTTAGTGTTTCTTTTACTATTTATTGGTGTTTTGTATTATGATGCACATTTTCCAACATCAAGAATGGAGAAGTAGAGGTTACTGTCTCTGCAGAAAAGGGTGGTTCTTGTTCTGCCATTCCTGACTTGTGACCAGCTAAACAGCACACAAATGAATAAAAATAAATGCTCAGCTTTATTCATCTTATACAAAGATGCTGTTGACATACATAATTGATACTTCCTGTTGAATCCTAACCCAATTTCATCCTGACTTTTCTACTCCCCTGTAATCTTGGAATGTTTATGAGTGACAGTTGTACTGATTTTGTACAAGATACCACTCACAATCTAAAGCTACCAATGTAAAGCCTTTCTGACACACTGTTACCAGAATGGAATGTCTCTATATAGTCAGTGGGATCTAGCTTAAAATAAATATGAAAATATCTTAGCTGTTAACTTTATTAATTAAAATAACAATTCTGGTGGAAGATCAGAAGGTTTTAATATTAAACTCCATACTTAGTGAGTCTATTTTAGCCTGGTATTGCTATATGTTCCCTCTGCAGCAAAGAGAAAGTTAGATGCCTCCATAAACTTATTTATTTACTCTGAATTTGAGCCCTCCTTTTTATTCACTACAGAAATTGCATATATAGATAAACCTCCTAGTCTGGGTTTAACATAAGAATACTCCACAGCATGTGATTTTCACCTATAGCCACACTACTAAATCAAGATCAGTTATACAATCAGGACCAACCTGTAGATCCGGAGACGAAAGTAATACCCCAGTGCATTACACATGCATGGTAAGGGCCACTGGAGCCCAAAACTGTGTTTCAGCCCTGACTGAAGCACTGCATTGCTAATGAAAAAATTGTAATGCTTTCTGGGCTTCTCTTTTCAACCTTGGTCTGTCTTCTGGGAATACCAATTGAAAATTATTGGAAAATTCAGTAGCAGGGTTTTGGGGTTTTTTTTTTTTGGGAAGTGGACACATGTCAGTTAACATCTAGGTTGAGATGTAAGTAGTTTTACATGCTCCATCTGGTGCTCATTTGGTGGACACCTACACTTAGTCACTGGGAGCTGCTGCCTTACATTAGAATTGCCAACCTAAGTATGACCATCTTACATGCCATCCATCCAGTCTCTCGTGGTCATATTTTCCCACATTAAAATACAATATAATGTTCTCTGCTTTTAAAACTGTATTTAAGCACTGGACACCACAAAGAATGAATCAATAATATGTAAGAACTGTTCTGCCTGTGTTAAAAAGCCAAGCACACCAATTTCTGTATTGGTAAAATGCAGAAAAAATTGGCTTTCATACTTTGGTTAAAAGGCCTTATTTTTCAGCTATGGAAATTTAACTTCCAGTTGGTGCATATGTGCTCTCAAGTGCTCTCATATTACATTTTACAAAAAAAAAAAAAATTAGCCTAAAAGATGAAAATAAATAAAATGTGAACATGCTGAGACATTTATCATCTTGGAGTTGAAATGCAATAGTACTCATATTTTTCTTATAAAATGTCTACATGTAGAAAAGTTCTCTTTGACACGGAGTTTGAGACTCTGTGCAAAGTCTGAGTTTTATTATTTGTTTTATATACATGGAAATGCATGGTAGAAAGTCTGAAAATAAGGAGTACTGGCATCAGTAACTACAGCAGCACAAACATGAAGAGGGATATACCGAGATCTGAGATATAAGGTCGCATAATATTCTGCAGAGCTTCGGAGGTGAGAAGAACAACTTTAATATGATGGCAAAGAAGGAAATTAAGAAAGGAATTACAAGAATTGAATTTATAGATAATGATTGATAGGAGAAGAAAATTATTACAAAAAGGAGTTTTATTTTCAAATATTTTCCTCCTATTTTGAGCATATAGGTTTTTTATTGCAAACGTGTGTAGTAATTTTTCATTATTTTTCATGTGCATATTAGAATGATGTCCAATATAGAAAAAGTTCATATGAAATGTGTTCAGGCTTGTGCAGCCAAAGTGTTTCTTAACTTTGCCTGCAGATGTGACAGATAACAATAGCTTTCCAACATTTACAAAGGAAGTGGCTTGAAAAAAGAAAGACGTGAATATCTACACTCTTCATGAATGAAAGACTGTCTGGTTTGTACTGTGATGGTTTGTTTTGAACCTTTCTAATGATGTGTAGCTTGTTTAGTACAAATTACCTGTCATGTATATTGGCAGGAACTGTGAACAGTATTGTAGGTGGTCTGACATGGTGTTTCTGCTCCTGTCCCATTTTTCCTCACTAATGCTAAGTTCCAGGAACAGTCAAGTTCTGGACTATGGGTCCTGGTCTGACTCAATTTCTGCTGAAGGTATTCCTCATGTTTTTTGTCATGGAAAACACAATGCATTTCTTTAATTGCATCAGACCTTTCAGTTTACCTGGGCAAGAAAAAACAGACACCATGTCCAAGTGTGTCTAGTTTCTGTGACTTTGAAAAACTGCGGTTTTATTTCAATTACATCTTTTAATATTTTGTCTATGTAATGGAACACAAGCAGCTAAAATTTGATGAAAGGCTTACTCACATTGATCTGATTTCCATACACACAGACGCAAAACAATCAGAAGTTATTACATATACTCCTTAAAGTAGCAGTTGCATCTTTGTCTGTGTCTAGCACATTATATGGAGCAGTGAATTCTCCAAATACCATTTTTTAACCACATGGTTTTCATTTTTATCCCACCCAAGCCTACACAGTCATTCTGACCTAAACACCTACATCTATTGTAATGAATATGGTTTGAAAATGAGGGCAATACAAAATACTGATGTGAAAGGGTTAGCACAAAAACTTCATCAGCACCAGGGCTGAGAACTGTTGGTGACCTGATTCCAGTTAGAGCTTAGCAAAAAATATTCTGCTTTGAAACAGAGAAAAAAATGCAATTTGAAAACTGATGAAGCTGTCAGGCTCTGAAAGTCAGAGACTACCCTGGGGACAAAAATAATATTACTGGGTAGAACAAGCCCTTTTGGTAAAGAAAGATTCATTTTCTTAGAGGTGTGGGTGGAGGATAAAAATTCTTTTAAGCCATATTCTGATGGAATTATGTTGTCAGAGGTTTCGTCTTTCTTGCTTTTAAAATATACACGGAACAGGGACATCATTAATATGACAATTTCATAATGGACTTTTCAGCTAGTCTTTTTCTCAGCTGAGGAAGGGCAAAACCTGTTGCCTAACTTACATTCAAATACACTTTTAATTGAATGGGCGATAACTCTTCTTCTTGTTTGAATAGACTGTATTTTTCCCTTTGGAACATCCAAAGGAATAAGAAACAAGGTATGTAGAACACTTACAGAGAGGTGTTAGATGAACAGATCAGAAAGAAAATTTTAAAGTAGATCAATCATAGAAAATAAGTTTAGAAGAAACTTTAGTAGATGATCTAGTTCACTTCATATTTTTACCTCTAAACTTGACAGATAGGCAGTCTAAATATGAAGGACAACGTTATCTCTGCTTTGATGTTGCAAGGCAGTATTACCTTCTTTCTTTCCCTTTTACTCAAACACACAGGTTGTTGTGCAAGCAAATCCTCATCTGTGATACCTCTCATTTTATAAACGTTGCTAATCTTAGCATTTAGTGTGCATATCTGAAATTCATTTGTGTTATAAAAACTTGTTGTAAGAACGAAACCAAAATCAGAATCTTCTCAGTGTCTCAAACTGGATGAGCTAAACTGCGGAAAAATATCAGATTTTCCTAGCCTGAAAATATTTGTGTGATGATAGAATTGCTCAGCCTGATAGAAAAGATATTTGTTATGAAAGAAATACTGAAGAACAGGATTTGGCGAAGTCTTGGAAAAATTTTTGGTAAAAACAAATGAAACATCAGGCTTACTAAAATATACTTTTTAAGTGCTATCCCACGGCACTGTATGGATTTTAGAAATAATGATTCAGAAATGTAATATGTATCATTGGTTTGGGGATGGAACAAGGCCTAGATTTCCAAAACCTGTCTAGTAGCATGCCAATTTTTATTTTTATAGAAAGTTGCTGGGATATTTTAGAAACATTTACTAAGTAAGATAGCCAATATTTTATGTGAAATTTTGAAAAGGCAGCTTTTTTCCTTCCCTTTTCTTTTTTCTTTAAATTTATATAATATGCTCAGTTTTTCAGTATACACTCATGGTAAATCTCAGTTTATAACTCTTGTAGTACTGGAGAGAGAATGATCTCTTTATATTAAAATTGATATGTAAAGAGCCTTGGCCAGAGTTAAAAATTATATATTTTAAAGATTCTAACAGAGCTGCCTGTGGTTTGGAGTAACTTTTGTTGCCGTGGTAACTGCATGTAATATTTTCATAAAGTTTTTTTCTCTTTCTTTTGGGCTTTTTACATGCAAAAGTGAAATAAGTAAGAAAATTTACTCAATAACTAAATAGAGAATTTTTTTATTTTATGTTTTGAACTGTTCAGATGTCAAAATTTTAAAATAAGATTAAAGTCTTTGGTCATCTGAAACGTTGGAAGAAAAGACAAAGGGAGAGCCACCAAATGGATCGTGCTCTGGTCAGAAAAAAAATAGTTTTTTATCATTTTTGCTTCTCATACCTTTTTCATAAGATGAATGTAAAAATCAGCTTAAAAGCTTGACACATACCCAGCTGTCTTCTTTTGTAATATGAATTTGTCCATCCTTCCACTCTATTGCCTGTAGGTCAACCCCTTCTCAATCCCTCCCTGCTATCATTTCATGGGATATCTTCCTACTCAAATAGGATCCTAGAAACTCTGCATTAAATTCCTGAGCTTTGAGGAAGTTATTCTCAGCATCTAAAAGGTAATTAGGTGGCAGGGAGAGACAGGTGATCTCTCTGGTTTAATTCAGACCCATCTAGATGCATACTGACTCGGTTACACTCTTGCAGTGCTTTCCAAGTATTTGTCATATACACTGCTCCAAATTTTCTGCAGCCTCAATAAAGCAGGAACCTGGATTGGAATCAACAGGTTCTATAAGAGTAGGTGCACAGCCTGATATAAAACTAAACTACTTGGCTTGTCCACTTCTGCTACATAATACTATTATTTCTCAACAATGGACATTACCTTTGCTTTCTAAATAGAAGGAATATTCCTGTGACTATCAAGCAGGCCATTAGAAATTTGGCATTTGGCAGTTCAGACACTGAATTCAAATGAAACACGGTTTATAGTTTTCAATCCACCACGTTCATTCCACCATATGGTTTTGCCCCGAACAAAAAGACAAAGCTGAATCTCCATTAGTCAGCTCAGTCTGCATTGTGTTCATGTTGCTGGTTCTCTTCAATGGAGATAAAAAGGCAGCTTTTACTTCATGCGTTACAATGGCAATAAGAAATTGTGAAAAATTTTAATGTAGTCACATTACTTTAAAGCCGCCTTCAGGACTTTCAATTTGCTCATATATTTAAACCACAGAATTTGAGACAGTTTGGGTAATTATACAGACCCAAGATATATAATTTGGTCATTATTAATTCCTGAAAAGTCACAGTCAATATAACTAATGATACTGATAGAAAAGAGAAGATTAGTTTTATTTCATACATAAATGTGATTTTAAATTTGCTTGTCTGGAATTGGTGAAAGCCTTATCTGACTATAAATTCATACAGAAGGAAAAATAAAAATGATACCTTAGAAAAAATAAAAATAATAAAAACAATCTCAAAATCTTTATGAGACTTTCAGAGAGAAGACTCTTAGGTGAAAGAAACAAAATGCACAGTAGAGGCTGCCCCTTGTTTCGGGTTTCCCTCCTGTTCTTTAGATCTGTGTGTCCTCAGAAGCTGCCGGTGCGCATCCTGTGCCCCTACTACCCTGTCAGCCTGGGTGCCAGCAAAGCCTTCTGCCATTTGTCCTTGTGCTTTTATGCCCTGCTATTCCAATTTGTTCTCTGTTCATACTGTCCCCAGTGGTTATACTACAAATCTCAATGCCAATGTGAGCTAAAAGGATAAAATCATATCAAAGTCAAGAAAAAACACCTCCTAAAGAGGATTTTACCACCAGGTAGGGAAGTCACCACACTTGACCATCAAATACCTGCTGAATTCTGTGCAATTCACAAAACATATTCAACAGAGACTCTCATGCACTGAGGTTTTGTCATCAGAAAAAGCAAAACAGAAGTGAAACTCAGAAATGTCAAACTGTTGTGAAGATCTGAAGAATTCTCTCCTGTTTGAAACCACAGTGTGGAAAGGACAGCTTGCAATACTTTCAGAGTAGCACCTAAAAAATCTTCACTTGTTCTCACCTGGAAAAGCATTCATGTTGCAATCTGAAAGGACTGTAGTCGACTGCAAAAAAAAACTGAATAACTGAAGTTTTACCATCATTCCCAAAGAGGAAAATTAGAAGATACTTACTTTACTTTCTGATAAGTTATGCTGATAGTGGAATACAATATAAAACATGCAGAATTCAGATTTTGTAATGCAGTAGCTGAACTACAGAACTGCATGATGGGATAACAGAACCTACAAATTTTTCTTAATTCAAGTTTTGAAAGAGAGTAATAGCATAAATACTTTCATCCTGATACAGTATGAATCATCTGTTCAAGGCTACATTGGATATGAATTAATATATTCCTTTTCTGTCACCCCTATGCAACGTTAGCAAGACTTCATGATAATCATTAAGTGAAAAAGATGCCCTGTGAAACCTTTTCTAAATATTTCAGATTATCAAAGACACCAGTAGCTGTAGCAACAGTGGTGCTGGCAAGACAACAAATGAATCAAACTTTTTCAGTCTTAAGCATTAGTGTGAAATTTGAATCAGTTTAAAAGTAATTCCCTTTTTACCTAGCAAGTTGTCTGTACCTTCTGTAAGGGTTAATTATGGATCCATTTTATAGGCCCTAAAAAGCAGCATCATTCATCTGCTCCTTGCAGTAGCATAGCAGTTAATTTATTCAGTGCAAAAATGAAAATCAAGCATTAGCATACATTGAATGATAGAGAATGAAATAACCAAAGTCTAATTTTGTAGTTTTTATGGTTTGCATGGGAAAGGGTAGAAACCTTACAAATTCCCTTATATGGATAGCAATGTCTTTTTTTTAATCAAATTTAAATTTAATTTTTTACAGCTGAAGTGCTAGTTACTTGTGATGAAGCCCACCTACTTGAAACATCTATTTTGGGAAGAGATGAATCACTTCTTGTTGTGCCTCTCTTTCTCTTGACTATGGATGAAGCATAAGGGAATATTCATCTAAAAATAAGACGTCTAATCTAAGCTAAAGTTAGGCCAGAGGAATCCTAGGATAACTCCCTAAATATGTAGTATCGTTTAGTGCTTAAAAAAATAGAAGTCATATTGGAAAAACTGAGCACAAGAGACATGTCTTTAAAATACATTTCTCAGCAGATATTAGGCATCTTAACACCTTTTGAAGTGAAAAGGCTTCAGGAATGCATCCAAAGCTGACTTGTGACACCTATAAATTTGAAGTGCATTAGGTAGGGTGATATTGGCATTACCGAGCCTTGAACACAAAGATAAATATAGATTGCAAATAAGTCTATAAAGATATTTTACATCACTGTGATGGCATAGCCACGCAGAATCTATTAGCATTTTGCATAACTGTGAGCATGTGACCAACAAATGGGCAAAGAAAGACAGGTGTATTTGTACACAGAAGGCATGCAAGTGACAAAAGTTGCCAAACAAAGGAAAAGATAATGACAATGGATTGCAAATTGGTGGGACTTCTATGTGAAGAAACAAAAAGAGTGATAAGTGGTATGGGGCGAAAAAGAGAACCCACGTTTCGGGAGCAGAGAGCAAATAGCATTAAAATGTCAGGCCTTTCTAACTAAGGAAAATCACAGGAGAAAGAATAAATTGCCTGGAACTCTTCCTCTTTTTTTTCTCCTTTTTTTTTTTACCATTGGATACCTGGAAAGCAACATTTCTGAAACACGGATTACTGGATTACTGCATATTGCGAAATAATAAACTTAAACCACACAGTCTAGGCTTAAAGTGTCAATAAACTGTGGTCATAAGGAAACATGTGACAAAATGATACCATTGATTGGATGGCCATGCTGTTCAGTAGCAGGTAATGAGATACACAAAGGCATACACATATTTTGAGGAAGACAAAGAGGCACAAAAATAGTGCATTCTTTTTTTATACAGCCTCCCAACAACTCTTCTAAAGCAACTGATGTCTTAGTTAAAAAGCTGAACATATAGCTCAGTGATCTGGACCTTGCTGTTGAGTCATGCCTTAAAATACTAGTCAGTTTAAAAATGTGTGAGGTGTTATTAAACACATTTTTCAAACAATTGCAGCTCTAGAGGGAGAGTGTTCCACATCCCTAGTGTTTACAAAATAGCCACTTTCCTATTTGTTTGCCTTCATGCTCTGCGATCATTCATAGCTGCTAACACAGAAATGCAAGAAGCAGCCATCTCCCTTACCATGTACAGGAATAAAAGCTCTTCTTTTACTCAAAGGCAGCCTTTCTAGAAGAAATCTGACAGCAGCACTATCCTGACCCAGATGACCTGTGGCTGAAGAGTTACTAATTAACAATTTTTTCTATCTTATTATCATCATACTGCAGGATAGTTGATTTTTGCTGCACCCCTCTGCCTTTGGTAAAGCCTATTATTTTAGTTAACTGTGTTACAGAAAGGGAAGGAAATATCCATTTGCCATAAAGAAATGGGAAGGCCAGGCCAAAAGGCCACGTCTCTAAGTTCTGTTCACATTAATTGCCCGGTGTGAAAATAAGGATAACTGATCCATATATTAAGTGGCTTGAACAGGAAGCAGGGAACAAAATGTTTTGTGACATTCTTGTTGCAAGCAAATATGTTTGGTAATGTATGCATCGGGGAATTAGATATCACTGTGGTGGAAGTGTAGAGGACTTATACATCACATTAATACCACATTTTAAAATAAAATTTACCAAGTTCATTCATTAGAAAACATTTATATGCTAAAGTAGTTGTGAGTATAGAATATAATATGACCAGATGTGTGGTCCTTGATGATTCACACTTGCTGGTGTTTACGCTGCTCATATGCTCACTTAGGACATTTATCCATTGTGTCTGGTTATGTTATGACAGTTTTACAGAGCACTTGTACATAGTTGTTAGTTAAAACTACTTTAGTATGCTCATATTTAGGTTCAAAGCACATTAATAGTAACTTTTTCCTTCTTAGTAGAAATTCTTACAATTGATAGATGCCACAGGTGTCCTTGGCTGCACTGCAATTCAAACAGTGCAAATAAAAACTCCGAGTTTTTGAGGTACAACATCAGCTCAGTTGACTCCTCAAAATTCTGTTTTCTGGTGGGAAGCAAAGACTTGGTTTTCTGGTCACTATGCTAAATTATGAAGATTTAATGTCGGTAATAATTTTGTCCTGAAAATATTTTTGTCACTAGATGCTGCCTGGATATGGTAAATGCAAAACTGTAGTTTCATTGCCTTGCACTAGCAATCCTACATTTTTTATTAGTTCCATAATTCCCTCCCCCCACCTAAAAAAGGTACCAATTTAAATCATAAAGCACCAGAAACATTCTTATGTTAATTTTTTATTACTATAAGTATGTAGGAATTATAGTCTGCAGGGAAAGCGAGGCTGCTCTGTAATTAATTTTTTGTACAGATCCTGCTTCACTGTTCTTAGCTCAGCTCCCTGAGTCCCATGGAAAAGCAATTTCCTGAACCACAGTTTGGAGTCTACTGCAAATTCTGAGGTAGCTGGGTCCTTTTTAGCAGATGGTATGAACAGAAATTTGTTCATGTGTTAAATCTTTCTATTTGGTATCACAACTCAGTCATTCCTCTCAGGCTTTTCCTTACGTCGTGCTTTAACCCCAGACAGCAACCAAGTACCAGGCAGCTGCTCACTCACACCCCTTCACCTCACCCTGGTGGGGAGGAGAGTTGGAAAGAAAGGGTAAAGCTCATGGTTTGAGAAAAGAGCAATTTCATAATTGAAACAAAATATAATAATAGTAATAATAATAATAATAATAACAACAATAATAATAATAATGATAATAATATCATCATAGCAATAATGACAATAACAATTGTAATGCTGAAGAGAGAGACAGTAGCAGAACCCAAGAGAAACTGGTGATGCACAATACGATTGCTCACCACCCCCTGACTGGCACCCAGCCCACCACCCAGCAGCAATTATCCCCTTTTTGGGTAACTCCTCCCAGTCTATATACTGGGCATGACATTCTATGGTATGGAATATCCCTTTGGCCTGTTTGTGTCACCTGTCCTGTCTGTGCTCCCTCCCAGCTTTTTGTGCAACTCTTCACTGTCAGAGCACAAAACACTGAAAAGTCCTTGACTTAGGATAAGCACTTCTTAGCAGCAACCAAAACACCAGTGTGTAATCAGNACCAGGCAGCTGCTCACTCACACCCCTTCACCTCACCCTGGTGGGGAGGAGAGTTGGAAAGAAAGGGTAAAGCTCATGGTTTGAGAAAAGAGCAATTTCATAATTGAAACAAAATATAATAATAGTAATAATAATAATAATAATAACAACAATAATAATAATAATGATAATAATATCATCATAGCAATAATGACAATAACAATTGTAATGCTGAAGAGAGAGACAGTAGCAGAACCCAAGAGAAACTGGTGATGCACAATACGATTGCTCACCACCCCCTGACTGGCACCCAGCCCACCACCCAGCAGCAATTATCCCCTTTTTGGGTAACTCCTCCCAGTCTATATACTGGGCATGACATTCTATGGTATGGAATATCCCTTTGGCCTGTTTGTGTCACCTGTCCTGTCTGTGCTCCCTCCCAGCTTTTTGTGCAACTCTTCACTGTCAGAGCACAAAACACTGAAAAGTCCTTGACTTAGGATAAGCACTTCTTAGCAGCAACCAAAACACCAGTGTGTAATCAGCATTATTTTCATACTAAATCCAAAAACCACAACATTATATCAGCTACTAAGAATAAAATAAACTCTGTCCCATCCAAAACCAGGACATCCTGGGTTTTATGCAGAGCATATTGGCTACAGAATGCTGCTCAGAAGTGTACGTCTCTAGGCCCAGGACAAACATATTTTTTTTTTCTGATTGCTCTTTTGTTAGAGAATATATCTAGATATGACTAGAGCATAGATCTTCAGCCTTTCTAACAATCAATTGCCCCTGTGCAAAAAAATCAAGCAAATCTTGAGTCAATAAACCAATTAACCTGCCTAAGAAAGAAGCTGTATGGTGGCCCATCCTGTCATGTACTCTTTCCCATCTTTGACTGAGTACAAGAGGTATTCATTAGACATACACCAGTAAGCATTCAGGAAGACAAAAAACCAAAATTAGACTGAGAAAAAGCTGTAAAACAATTCTGTTCAGATCTCTACAAATCCATTAATGTTGATTTTGATCTTCCAATGCTGGGGCTGCCTTTACATTTTGATTTTATCTTCAAGCTTTGCTGCCCTCAGGGTTCTCCTATAGGAGTAGCATTTTGTGGCATAATTTATAAAGGTATCTACATGCCTTGACAAGGTAGCAGTCAGCCTGGGAAGCGAATGTGCCTGGAGCAGTTCTACAGCTAGATAATAGACACATATGGGGTGTTCCAGACTAGGAGTTTCAACAACTTGCTAAGTGTTTCCACTCTGTCTGAAGCATACTCTGAACTTTTTCGTGAAGGGCTTGGCACCTAGACGACTTTACCCTTACTCTTATCATCACTCACTTTACATCAAACATATACACATACTATACACACTTTTCACTGGTATGACTATGCATGGTTATAAAAGCCAACTGTGTTTCTGAAAACTTACATTGATGTCTTAATAAACGTTAATCATTAAAATCAATCTTACAGTAGAAATGGGTTGAGCGCCTTACCGTTTGCTCAAGCTCATTTTGGCTCTGCCAGTGTCCAAAAAATACACTGATCCAGAAACAGGACTGAGTTCAGAGTTTTTTTGCAGTATTCAGGAGCAATAATTACAGCACTCAGGGTCTGAAATATTAAATTTGTTGGAGACCACATCCCTGCCACAAGACAGAAAACAAAAAACTCCCACAACCCAAAATTTCATTCAAAACACATTCTAAAATTAAATTGATTTACATTCATAGTACTGGAAAATATTGTATTTTTCTTCCTACAGTCAATGATTCTGCTTGTCCCAATAAATCCAACTGAGTTGAAATGGGACACTTGGTTACCCCAGCACAACATGGCAACTTTAAAGACTGAGTGTGCCAAGCAATTACTCATAAAACCCTTTTCTGTGCAGTCCAGATAGGAAACATCTCTTCATCAGAGAAAAGACAATGCCAGAAGCTCATAAGGTCAGTGCTGCTTTTCTTTTTTTTTTTTCTTTTTTTTCTTTTTTTAAAGACATTCCCTTGTACATAAAGGTTGCTGGTTTGGCATTGATACAACATGTGCTCTTATGATATAGAGAGGAAATCTGTCTGCTTGTCTCAGTGTTTATATTTATATATAAACTGCTCAGCCCTAAAGCTGTTCTTCAGATCTCTAGCTAAAATAAATGTCATACACTGCTGAATTATTATAAAAATGATTCTGTTTATTTACAAATGTGACAACAAGCTGGTAACTTACTGAGATTCTTGAAAGGATTTTTAGTCTTTATAGAGATATGTTCCAGCCAGCCTATTTCCACTCTCCCTGAATATCATATTCTGAATCCAGCCATTAGCCGCTTGCCAATAGATGTGTCCAGTCTTAGAAGTTATATATTATGATGGATATAAAGGACATTATTAAGTATTGGGAAAATAGTCTTTATGAAAGATGAAATTGCTCAATCCCTTATCACTTTTTATGACTGTATTTGGCAGCAACTTTTATCTTGTCTTCCAGGGTGCAGTAGGATTAAAACATGATGAGAAAATGAGAATAAAAATTGAGAATGAGATTTAAAATTAAATAGTATATGTTGATAATGTAATATGATAACAATGAAGTACAGGTTATTTTTGCTTGGTACCACTATTTTACTGTGCAACATCTATTTTTTGCACGCTTAACAAAGAGTATCCATTTCCCAAAGCACACATTCTCCCTTTCAAAATCTGCGAAACCAGCAAAATGTTTATCAATACACAAATAAATACAAAAGCAATCTATTCTGTTCAAAACAAAGGTAATTGTTCTCTATTTCTCTTGGGTAATTAGCATCACAAGAAGGAATTGCTGTGAGAGAGAGTGAGAGAGAGCACAGGAGATTGGAAAAAAATATCTAATGATTGAATTATTGTTTACTTAAATGTTTTGGAATATTCAGTATGACTTTGACTACAGATTACTTGTTCCAAAATATTTCAGGCAGTGAAATAATTTCATTAAATATTTCTCCATGGTGATCCCAACCAATATATAGATCAAGGTAGACTAAATAATTTTAATGTATATCAGCCAATATTGATAATCTCTTGGCACATAATTGGCACGTAATATTCACATTTATAAACAGGTGAAGTAAGGGGCTGAGAGTAAGGTGAGGAAGAAGAAAAGGAACATACTTCTGACAGCTTTCTTTCCTGTTTTTTTCTAACCAGCTTTTGTAAATTATCACTCCATGTACATTGCCTGAAAAATATATGAAGTGTTATTAACAGTTATGAACCTAAATGAAGGATAGTAATAAATCTACATACAGAATCTCTGTGTTGAGTAAAGGCACATTTACAAAAGCTTTGTCCAGTGTTCTTCAAAAAATAGGACTTTTCAAGGGATTATAAAATCTATTCAGTTTAAAATCCCTTCAGGAGTTCAAAACATTTGGCCTTAAAGAAAGTGTAAGTAGCTCATTATGGAGTATATGTATTCAAAAAGAGACACAGAAATGCATGAAAGTTTACTCTCTCCATATAGAAAGATGGCAAAAGGCAGAAGAAGGTATGTTCTCAATTTATAATGAAGGCATTTCAGTGAATATCAAGGGGCACCTTTTTCTCCAAAAATGATTACTAACATGCAGAATTCACACAATAGCAGTGGCTGCATTGCATTGGGTATTCTTATTTAGAACAAGTAATCAGACAATTTGAAAAGGTAAGGAGTATATGTTGAGCTCTGTCTGGTGTTATAAATAAGGACTTTATATTGCACTGTCCAATAATATTAGTAAAGCTCTTTGATGAAAAGTAGAGATTTCCATCTAATGTCAAGAGATTTTAGTAGATAGGATCATAATTCATCCTCTCCTTCTCTCTTTAATGAACTCATCATTGTGATACCTGCCAGCCATCTTAAAAACCACAGAAGCCAGAAAAAGCAAAAATCCTGAACTGAGTAGCCCTTCAGTTTCTGCCTCCAGCACTGGCTGATGCCTTGAATGTAAGAATGTAGCGGATTGATTTAGATTTTCTGCTTAGATTTTCCCACCCAGCTCCCCACTTTGCACAAACTGAAATTACAAATAGAAGTATCTCTCCTTGGTGTGTGACTTGGTGCTTCACACTGGGAGCCCACAGCTGGGACAACATCAAC
Organism: Falcunculus frontatus; assembly: GCA_013398115.1. Lineage (NCBI taxonomy): Eukaryota > Metazoa > Chordata > Aves > Passeriformes > Falcunculus > Falcunculus frontatus. The sequence continues at coordinate 636,142 of VZRV01006407.1, read as the reverse complement.
ACCTGCAGAGGTTTTGGTAGCTTCTGCAGAGAGATTTGCTGCATTCCCTTTTCCAGACTTGGTGGATTGCTACAGATCTCAACTATGTAAAGTAACAAACAGCTCTTCTCGTAATTCAACACTACCAGTGCACCTGTGAAATTGTTGAGACATTGTGTTTTTCTTCTAACTCTGAAATACAATATAAGAAATAATTCCCTACAGAATTCAGGTAAGAATAGATGAATTACTGTGAGACGTAGTTAGGAAAAAACAAAAGAATAATGCTAGTTACTAAACTGGACTCTGGAATGGAGGTGATGGGGAAACAGATATCATATGCAGTTTTAAATTAGTTTCTATATTATCAAATAATTAAGCAGTCCAACAGTAATAACAGTCCAACACTCATCCGAAAAAACAAAACAAAATTTTCACTTTTAAGTGAAGTTCAGCAGCCTAATTGAATATCTTTGGCCTCATTTTGATCAATGCTTTAACTGTCATTCTAAGGATCTTTGGATGTTTTGTCCAGATTAAAGTCTTCTAGCAAATGTGTGTTTAAAATATGTAATGACCACTGATAAACGGTACTTCATCAAAAATGAAAAAAATATGTTATGTCATAAATACACTTTTCTCTCCCGAAAAAGGAATCTGAGGGTACTAGTAATTTAGATTTGCTCTTTCTTATACAATACAGCTCTAGTTTTCCATAGCTTGGCAAATAATAACATCTAAAATAAAATTTGAGAAGGGACAATGTATTTAAGTTGTTCCAACATTTTTCAGAGAACGAAGAGATAACAATAGCTCTTGTGTGGAGAAAAGGGAAAGTAAAAAGCCTTTTGACTACACTGGAGCACAGAAAAAATATATACAGTTTAAAATCAGGAAAACAGTATTTCCTGGGTGCCAGAGATACTAGTAGAAAATAGATGCCCTGGAATCTGCTCACACATCAGCAAAAACATCAGGCTTTCAGCCACAACAAATTACTGGTGTTAGATTAGCTTGAAGGAAAGTACAACTAAAACCAAATAATATCTCTTATCTGTACTTCTAAGTTTCAAACTGTATTTTCCAAAGTGGCAGGAAAAGTCATTGCACAATGAGTCAGTCAGAAAGTTCAAGGAAAAGGGCTTGACCTAAGGTCTCATTAAAAGAAGTTTACACCCATCTTCTCCTAATTAGGCCAACTTTTCAGTTCTGAGGTTGAAATTATTGATGGTATAAAAGAGATCAGATTATCTAACTGTTTCTTTGGTTATAAACATATGAACTATAATCTCTAGAAGTGTTCAGACCTATATTAACAAGGAAGACAAAAAATATAAAATATGATAAAGGTGTTATTTTTACAACAACTTAAATCAATTGACAATTTGGTTGTATTAAATGAAAAAACAGATTCAACTAGTATGACACTTTAAATTTTTTTCTGATGGGATTATAAAATGTAAAACCATTTAAAACAATTCTATGACACAGTTATCATGTGGAAGAGGTACATGGGGAAAGTTACTAGTTCATGTGATTTCTATGTCTGGACCTGCCATTCCTCAACTAAATTTAGAACACAAACAGTAGAAAATCATTATGGACAAGTTTTGATCTGAGATTTAAATAAAGAGATACGTGGATAGAATTCAGATACAGATTATTGATAGAGAAATATTAATTAATGTCAAAGCTGCAAAAATGTGGAGGGGTTTTTTATCTGACTTTCTAAACAATCCAACTTTGGACAACTCAGGACTTCTTCTGTAAAGAACAACCATGTCTTTACAGATGAACCCAATTGGACTTTGCAAAGAAGTATGAGAATTTCAAAGCCAAAATTTAAAATTCCATTTGAGAGCCCATATGATGCCTTGAGGTTTAGCTTTTATATTCTGTATTGCCTACTGTAAAACTCTGAAGTGTCTTACAGCCTGCTGCTGCTGCTGCTCTCTCACGTTAAGACAGACATAACAAAGTCTCTGGGTTTGCTCTCCAAGGACACCCAGGCCATCCTGAGCCTGAAATGTGTAAACCAACATCCTGGAGAAGGGGAGCTGAGCTTAGAGAACTTACATCAGTAGCTAAAGTTTTAACTGGTGAATTTATGCTGATATGCAAATGGAACAAACCTATAAAAGTGTGAAGAACCCATGACTTGTTGTCCATCTTGGGGTCCATTTTGGCAGTAGCCTCTGGGCTCCCCAGGGTGTACCTTTGAAGGCCTTTCAAATAAATATCACCTTTATTCCCTTACTTCTGTCTAGTCTCTCTTTCCAGGTAGCTACTTCAGGCATCACATAGATACAGAAGTCTGTAGGCTTGTATGTAATCTCTGCAATTTTCTTATATAACTCATGGTTAAGAATCCAGTGCAGCAGATTTTGATTCTATAAACCACAGAACAGGCTTTGGTCTTACATTTAAGGAGACACTGATATTCCTACAAATTACTACAATAGTTCCTTTTAATTGAATGAGAGCCTGCTGAAAAGAGAGAGACAAAACAGATTGGAGATATGCAAAATAAACAGACGCTTGCAGAAATACAGTCTTTTTGAAAAGATTCACTGTTATTGCCTCAACTACTTTAAAAATAGACAAGTGTATAAAGAATTAACATATGTAAAATCTTACATTAAAGTGAGATTGACTCGTTTAGAAGCAGTAATACAGCAGGGAAGCAGCCTGCAGCCAGCAAAAGTGCTGCACAGTGGGAGGCTTATCCCAGCAAACAACAATTCACACCTGTTAATTACTCTGAATAGGCTTGCATACAATGCTAGGCATGGCATTTATCCATTGTTTAGAAGCAATACTAATGTAATCTCTTGTGCTATTGTTATAAGTGAAATGAAAGCTTAACATGAGTCATTTCCTTGCAAATCATCAATTAACTCATCGTAGCTTTTGCCAGAGGACCCTTAAAGATCCAGAATGATAAAGCTATGTAAATGATATTTATTTCAGGTTTTCTGACAATTATGGTAAAGCTGTGGACGGTGAGATTGCATAAACAGTATATTTCAGGTAAATTTCTATTTGAACCATTATTTGTTACTTGAAGTCTAAAATAAATATTTGTACCAATAATAATAAAAAAAAACCTCACAGAAATTTCAGTTACAATTCTAACACTTTCTAATTAGAAAGCATGTCAATTAAATTTGATAGTTTTAAAACAATATTTAAGTAATTTGAACAGTAGTCAAAATCTAACCATTTAACATGACACACTTGAACAACCTAAGACTTTTATAATTTCATTCTAGTCTTTCATGTTAATGCTTGGATAAATCCAAATAGAATGCAGGAAATGTTTTGGGAATTCTTGCTTCATCAAAATTATCTCACTAAAAATACTTTTCGTACCTGTATCTACTTATGTACCAAAACCATTTTTTGAGCAGCATTAGAAGTCCTGTCCCTAATACTAAACACTGTCACACTCACTCTCCCAGAAACTCTGAAGGTGGTTTTCAGTACTGAAGGATTATAAAAATATTGTCCCTGCTATCTGGATATTCAAAGAGTTTGGGCTGAATATACTCTCAGGCATTCTGCACATTAAAAATAGTAGATTATATAATCACATTGAGAAACTCCTTAAGACAAATAGAAGTCTTAAAGGAGAAAACACACTCATAGGGTTTTGATTAAAATTTTATATTTATACAGGCCCTGAATATGAGCCGGACTGTTCTGATTTTTTAACAGTTAAAAGGCAGTAAAAATCCAAACAACAGAAAAACCCCAGAAATATCCAGGAATTTTGGAGAGGGTCAGTACGGAGAAAATTTAGACATACCATCTGTCATCTCAAAGCATTAAAGTTTCAAGATGATACATTTTATGCTGGTCTTTTCTCTTTCCATAGAAAGCAGAGATCAGCAGACCTGGAGACTTATTTACCTTTATCCCTATTTCCAATCCCATCTATATTGGCATTAATTTCACTTTAAAAGCATTCCTCACTGATTTCAGAGGGTCTTAATGACCTAAATTACATAAGACCCTTAGCTTTAGTTCTCAGGGAACATGAATCCTTTCTGAAATGCTTGAACTTATTCATGTATTTCAGGTGTCTACAGAAAAATAAAGGGATCCTGGGCAATATACACACCATTGTCTGGTTTTGCCCTTCACTTGAAAAGGAGTTCTAAGTTGTAAGCCTGGTAGTCCAAGTTCACAGCCAATATGATTTCTTTTGCCAAATAGCTTTTCGCTTGTGTAGCTAACAAAGAAAAGGCCATTATTTGTTAGTAAACACAGAATGATTGAGGTTGGAAGGCCTTGAATTCATCTTTTCCAGACCTCAGCTAAAGCAGGGTCATTTACAGCATGTTGCCAAAGACTGTCCGGTCAAGTTTAGAATATCTCCAGGGAGGGAAATTCCAAAACCTCCTTGGACGTTTTCCAGTACTCAACTCCCCTTACAGTAAAAATGTTTTATCTCGCATTCAGGTGTAATTTCCTGTGGTTTTATTTGTGCTAATGTTGGTTGTCAGCAACAGGTGATCAAGTTTGTTCAAGGACGAAATATATTCAGAAAACTTAAAGTGATTATTATTCTAAGTGTTTTTCTACAATGATGATGAATTGTGCTTGTACTTGGCTGTATTTATAAAATGTTCAATTACACTCACTGAAATTCCCAATGCTAATAACTTTTCATGGTGCAACCCACATGTATTAAGTAGATTTTTCTGTACTAATGCCTTATTGATAAACTGATGTACAAACAAATAAATTGGTCAGTTGTACGGCTAATGGTGGATTTTGCCTGTGGCGTTGACATCAAAAGAACTTAAAAAGTTTCACAGCAATTATGGGTTGGTCTTGAAGTCATGATAAGAGAGTGGTAGAACAATGGAGCAATGAAGAGTTCCCATGAGGGAAAAAAAACCATTAAATTTTTATTTTGTTGACAATTAATTCTTAAAAAATATTCAAGCAGAAACTCTAATAAAGTATAAGGTAAGATAATAATTCGGTGGTGGCTGATAGGACGAAAATACCACCTCGGATCACCTTAGATCATTATAATGTTCAGAAACATGCTCCCGAGGGAAATCTGTGTGTGTAAATTATATTATAATGTGCTGAACCAGGACCACCAGGGACTCAGGGTGCTGACTGGCTCTTGAACATCATGTGAAAGAACCCTGCTGTAGGGACAACAGTTTTGGTGACCCAGATTGTACAGCTATAAAGCCTTGACCAGATCATCTTGCTGCCCCCAGCAATGGAGAATCAGATCAGACAGGATTCCAGTGCACACCAACCAGTTTATCAGGTGCTCCACCTCATTCTCTCCAGTGACTCAGAAGTGCGAAGCTCCAGAGATGTGAGCAAGGACGAAAGACCCGTGAATTCCTTGACTGGTAAGTATCCTATTTCATTTCTTCCATGGGAAATAATCAATGGTGTGCACAAGGAAAAGTGGTATAAGGAAATTTTTCCTTCCAGGTAGATGCTTGATATCAGGGGAAAAGGTACCTTTGTAGAGGCATCAGAGCAGAGTATGAGAAAGTGGTACAAAGTGGTGGAAGCCCTTTTTCCCATATAGATGTTCAGTCCTGAGGGAACATGCACTTTTGCTGATGAATTTGAAGCTGAGTGCAAGTGATATAAGGTGTGTGTATATATATACAGAAAAATACAAGTGCCTTCAAGTCAAGCAGTGAGGTCAGAGGGTTGACCACTTTTTGTACATGTTCCATTTACTACTTCAGACGAGTTGAGTTGTAAATGACGTGTTGGTTCATATGGAGAGAATCCTGGAGGAAAGTATCAACTTTTGGAAACTATCATGCTACCTCGTAACCCTAATTGAGGGGAAATGCAGGCTATATTGAATTCTTTTTTACTGCAGAAGAAAAAAAGAGTGGTACTAGATAAGGTGAAAGGATAGACAGAAGTTTTGGGGTCTGAAAGGAACCTCCTTTTGACCTGAATCAATGTGCTGTTTGTAGGTATCAAGGAGATTGATAAAATTAATGCTCTTGTAGGGAAGGGAAGGATCGATCAGAGGAAATTAATGTTATGTTGGTGGAGGATTCTGACAATGACTAAGAAGACCAAGGGAAAATATGAAGGCATCCCGAGTCGATCTTCTAATTCCAAAAAAGCTGGAGAATAAAACAATAGTTTTTTTTTTTTTTTATATAGATAGCAGAGCCAGTAATAACTAGTTGTAAGGGCGCACTAAGTAAATACCACACAATTCCAATTGTTCCTGTGATGGGAATAAGAACTTTGTAGCCATTCTTGCAACCTATAGAATACACTATTGGAGATATTAAACTGATTTATGATTTTCTACATTCTGTATATGCCAGAATGTCCTCTTCCATTGTTAAGATGAAATTTTTTATGCAAGTGGCGTTCTCAAATATCTTGTGAAAACTCCGTACAGCTACACATCCCAAAAGAAATGCAATGGAAAGTTCAAATCTACTGACTTATGGGCCAGACCTTGGAAGAACCTGAGAATGACATCCCTGATGTGGTATTGAATGTGGTAATTCTCTGGTATGGGCTTCAAAGAAATCAGGTAAAGCAAAGAATGTGACTTCACTTAGAAGAAAATTCAAACTACTAGCAAAGCCAGTGAGGGTAAATCAATATCCTATTAGACTGGAAGCGCGTAAAGGATTGGAGTCCTTGATAAATACTTTCAAGAAGTATAGATTACTTAGAGAGTGCCAATCTGAATTTACCACTGAATTTAATACTCCTACTTTACCAGCAAAAAGCCTCATTTTCAGGAGTACAGACTGGTACAGGACTTAAGAGTAATAAAACAAATAAACATAGACATACACTCTATCATACCAAACTCCAGGTCAGGTCTCACAAGCATGGAGTAGATGAGGAGAATCACATCCCTCAACCTGCTGGTCCTGCTTTTTTTGATGCAGCCCAGGGTGTGGTTGGCTTTTTGAACTCTTAGTGCAGATTCCCAGGTCATGTCAAGCTTCTCCTCCACCAAAACTCCAAATCCTTGTCTTCAGGGCTCCTATTAATCTATTCCTGGCCCAACCTTTATTTGTGTGTGGAATTATGTCAATCCATTGTTAGAAGCATTTTGTTAAATAATTCTGAGTTCAAATTTGATACACCTAAACTCATTAATATTACTGAGTTTTCTTTCAGTCATCCTTTGGTCTTCCATCTCTTCTGCTAAGATGCCTAGGACAATGGCCTGATAACTTTCAGGATTTGGTTCCACATAAGCCTCAGAAGGTACCTGTACCATGCCATCTTAAAACAATGTGTTTGGTGAATGCCATTGAATGGGTGTATTCTGAAACTGCACGGTGCTCAGCATCACTTGCATGGCACTGACCGAATGCCCTTGCAGGCTTTTCATTGCAGTTTGCTGTCTTTGTGCTTGGGCCATAATGGGCTGCGGTCCTGTGAGGAGCTCTGAGATCTTTGTCAAAGAACACCGCATCAAAAAGCACAAAATCTGCCAAGCACATCACCAAAGAAACCTAAGAGGCTCTTGGGTTTTCTGAGGTTAAACCAGTTTACATTAGTTCTGAGTGTTTTGCAGATTGTAACTTATTCATCTCAATAGGGTGCAGATAGTGCTGGATGGCCATCTGTCCCTTGTTTCAGCTGCCAGCAATCAGCCACTTGGCAGGGCTAAACAAAGAATATCTCCATGATATTTAAAGACATACTGGACAAGAGATTTCTGCCAGCAGTTCTATATTTAGGAAGCATTTTAGTTAGAAGACTGAAAGCAAGTGGAGTGCTTCAGAGTCAACTGAGTCTGAAGAATAAGTTGAAATAAACATTGAAGCCTTTCAAGGATTTTAAAAGTTCAGTAAATTTGTTTACAATGCATTTTCGTTCTTACATTTTACAAATCAAGCCAAATGTATAATTAGATTATTATTAAATGAGTGTAATCTCCTACCTAATTTTTAAAATAGATTGAACTGAAGTGATATATATCTTCAGGTATTTTCTGACTCAGCAGATCTCCTTTCTAGAACGAAATAGGGGTAAATCTGAACTAGATCAAACACTAAGCAAACAGTAAAATTGATACAAATTTTTGTTTCTAAACATGCAAATAAAATAAACAACCAACTTTCTCTGCACAAACTAAAAAAATCTTCAAAACACTACTGAACACTGCTGAAATTTCAATAACTACTTGACCATCATCATATAATCCCAAAGAGCAATGTTTGCTTGTTGGAATTAAAGAGAAATGTTTTCCTCATTGCCCCTCTGAGCTCCAAACCCAAATAAATTCAGATAACCATGCATTAATGAAAGACACAACACTTCCTGGTAGCTGGCAAGAAACACAAAGCAAATGCATAGGAGGCTCACCATCCAGTGAACATTCATCAGCAGAGGTTTTAAGGGACCACTGTGTTAGATTTAGCCATTTAAATCACTCTGGTATTGAATAAACTTCAGAAGCATTTTCCATGGCTTATCCAAAGCGTTTCTTAAACCAAAGCTGCCTATGACTCATTGGGAAAAAAAAAAAAAAGGCCCATCTAAGAGTTGCTCTTTTTACAGCATTACAAGTATTTAAACACATTTTCCATTAAGTTCCAATATAGTTTAACTTTCTTTCCCCAGGCACATGTGGCAGCTGATAAGCATAACACACTGTGTTATACTACTGCAAAAATTATTTCTCGTGTAATGGAAACACATATATGATATAGCTTACATTTCCTTACTATTGCTATATATTTCTGAGAACTTGTGTTAAAATCTGATGTAAATCTCTTTGCTCCTGAAAGTTGCCACTTTTATTACCTACTCTGATCAACACTGCAGAAAAAAAAGTAATTGCTTCTTTCTTTAATTTTTTCTTTTTCTTTTTTTTTAATCTATTCTTAAAAGGGTTACATAAAATTATCCCTGTTTTCTGTCTTTTTAAGTTTCAGCAAACTGTATTAGAGCTTTTACAGGTGTATGATTATGTGATCAAAGTTACCAAGGAAATGAACCACCGCTTAGTCACTAAAAGCATTAATGCAAAGGAAGCAAAATTCCTGTTCCTCAGTTCAACTCACGTACAAAAATCCCGAAATGAAAAAAATATATAATTAAATTATTTAAGCCCTAAAACTGTTCAACAGATTACACTTGTACTCTAACAGCATCAAAATGATTATGCTGGTTGATGGCCCAGAGAATATAAGATGAAGTTTTTTGCAAGACTGATGAGCAGTAAGTTTCAAGCCAGTTTTGATAAAGTGATGCATCATTAATGTATATTTGCTGAATATAATCCTGTGAGAAGATTTAAAATTTTGATGACAAAATCTGAAATCCTCAGCCAATTTTAAACTCATGAGAGATTAAATTAGCATTAGGATGAGGCTGATTTCAGATTCTTTTGAGTGATGACTATACCAAATAAAACCAACACTAATAATCATGTAATCTTATTAAAAAAACCCAACAATTTTTTATATATGAAAAAAAAATGCTGAACCTTAAGTTAAGAGACAACATTGGAAACTTAGTTTACTGTGACCCACAGCTTAAGCTAAATTAAAAGACCTCTATATCTCATTTGGATTAATTTTTTTCTTACATCATTGTAGATTAGCTTCAAACAGTGAATTATAAGGTATGCTTTGCTACCAGTATAAAATGGAATTTATTAGAATTAAAGTCCATTTAAAATAAGGTGGTACAGACATTAAAACACCTTTAATAGTAAATGCAAGCAGTAAATCTTATGCTGTGAAATCTAATAGAGCAATGCAACTAGCCATATGCAATCCACATTTGCATTATATCAGATTTCTTTTATTTATTTAAAAGTAACGTCAAGAGATTAAAAAAAAAGACATCAGCTTCTCCTCTGTACTGATATCCATTCTTGTGACATTTTCGGTAGCTGATTATTGCTTTCTAGGATTTTCCAGCTAATCTATACAAGTCACAGGAGACTGCATATAAACCGTGCTATATCAGAGGTTCTTGGCCTTCAGTCACCCCTGTTGCACCAGCTGCTCAGTAATCTTTGCACTGAGAATGGAGGGTATGTGAATACTGGGTTTGATTTGATGGGTGAGCAGTCACAGCATTTACTGCATGAATAAATAATGCAGGCCAAATTCATGCTTTGTCTGATTCCATTAGAATGAATGTGCTTACTCCTGGGATCAAAGTAGTTGGTGGGTATGTGTGCACAAGCACAGTAAATTATGGTGGTGTCTTCCTTCCCAGAAGATATAAAATTTGAAATACAAAGGTATTTCATGGCCAGGGGGTGGGGGGAAAGGGTGATATATAAAGAATTAACTAGACATTCGATAATTGAAAAGTGTTCTCTTTGACAGTGCGTAGGACAAATGTAGGTATTTATGTTTCCTTTTGGCCTTTTTTTCTTCAAAAATACAACATCAATTTCATTCTTGAAACAACAAAGGAACAATAAACCCATAATCACAGGAACTATCACCATCAAAAAAGTGTTTTCCTTGAATGTACTTCACTGGGTTTACCTGTTATCAGCCAGCTTTGGTATTAAACTCACACAACCTAGCCAAACTATAACAAATAGACTTGAATGTTAAAAAGTGAGCAACTTTCCCTGAAACTTTGGTCTCATTAACTCGGTTAATAATTCTATAAATCCATGTAGCTTTTGATGCAGCTCCCATTCCAGGAACTTTCTGTCATATATATATATACACATACATATATATATATGTGTGTGTGTGTGTGTGTGTGTGTGTATATATACATATATATACATGCATATATGTAAGTGTATATATAGATGTATGTATGTGTGTGTGTATATACATATATATACATGCATATATGTATGTGTATATATATGTATGTACGTGTGTGTGTGTATATATATATATATATATACACACACACATACATATATATGTACGTAGGACATATTGTTGGAGCATTTTACCAATAGTATAGTGAATATCAAGGCAAGACCTTAAAGGAGATGATAGTGATTTTATTTAAAATTAAAACTGAAGTAAACCAGGTTTCCCTTACCCCCACTCTCCCTCACTGTTTCATACTCATAAACACCAGAAGTGTTTTAGTATCCAGAAAGTCTGTCCTGCTGCCAGGTACCATGGCAGGGGTGTTCAGTCTTTCCAGCCACAGTCAGGAAGAATGATGCTAGTGTCCACATTTGGGATCCTGGATCTACTGGAATGACAGCAAAGACAAAGCATGCCAGATTTTTTGTGCTCACATGTCCTGTGTGCTTTAGGTTTGGTGACTATGCACAGGTATGGGATGTGTCTTTTTGTACCGTTTTGGAGCTGATGGTGATTGGTGTATTTATCCTGTCTCAACTTCATGACATATATCAGCAGTCCATACTGTTCTTTGCCTCCACATCTGGATGCCTTGTAAAGCCCCAGGTGTATGTGCTGGAGTCTTGACGGTGCTCTGTGGCAATCTCTTACCTTGCAGCTGCATTCTGACCTCTGCTTGCTTCTGTATTATTAGCTTGATCCAAAATGTGTTGGACTCGCAGGAGAACTCTCATATAATGAAAGATTGGATCAGACCCAAACTGACATGAAAAACTACTCATCCCAATTGGGATTAACTCGACAACTGATAAATGTCATAGAGTAGAAATATTCTGTAACCCTTTAAACAGGCTCTGAAGAGCTGTTATTTTCAAGTCCCATTTAGGTTTTGACACTTGCATTCCATGTAACCTTAATTTAATTAAAAACAAATAAAAACCCATTTGGCTTCTTTCTCACCTGAGCTGCTGATCTACTATAGCTTAAAGAGATCCGTCCTTCTGTCCTTTTACCTCCATCAGTCATTGCCAGCTTAGAATCATTACCTTTTTTCCACTGGTTAACTCCTCTGAGGATTATGCACCAGAAGGCAGAGAGAAGGATACTGGCTGACTTTCACAAGATAAAACATCAAAAGTTGGAAAGAAATAGTTTTGTTTCTGTCTTAAAGTTATGGTAAACTGACATGGGAGAAACAAAGTAAATGAAACTTCAGAGCTTACTCTTCAGAATTCCTTTTTGAAGAGGAAAAGGGAAAGGAGAGAAAGAACAGAGATTTAGCTTGATGTTAAAAGTATGAAAGGGCCAAATATCTTATTCGTATAACTCAACTAATTTTCAGTAGAGCTCTCTGTATCCATTAATAGTAGCTACATTTCAGACACACTGAATGCTTTGTTTATTCTGGTTTAGTTTCATAGGACTAGATGTAGTACACAGCCTACAACAGACAGAGTTTATAGTGATAAAGTTTGAAGAGATACAAAGGTTACACATCAGGAAAGGACCATAAACACTCTTTATATTAGAGGCTGGGAAGGAGAACAGAACTGCTACTGTGCCAGTGTCGCATGAAAAATGGATTATTGTCAGTGGGAATGAAACAAGATTATGATCTCCACTAATTCAAAGTTCTTTTCCAGCTCTTTTCCTCTGTCTAATCTGCCAGTTTAAAGTTTTATATTATTTTCAGTCCTCTGGATTTTGTTTAGCAAGTTTTTAGAACAAGAAAGCTTTGGATCATATGATCATTAAATATTTCTACTTTATGCTAATATGTTCATTAGAGATAGTTGAACATTTTTATTGAAACAATTTTAGCTTGAAAATGATCTTTTGACAAAAAATATAACTATACATTCACATATATATACATATATATATCTAATTATGACTGAATTTGACTCAAATTATACGAAAGCATAACATTCCCTTGCTCTACTCTTTTAACATATACTTCTGAGATAGGGAAAAATACAAAGAGAAACTTCCTCAACGTTTTTGTCTCATCTTTCTCCCTTTTTAGGTTTGTTTTTCCCACTGTTTATTATCTTTAATAAATTACAAATTTATCAAATATAAGCCCCCTGTTTTTAGATTCAAACAAGGCTGATATCTTAATTGATTAGTGATCACCTTTTCTGTTCCACCATCTGAGACAGTAACTGAAAGTTATAGTAGGTAACATAAAACAATCTTTTTTCATCTTTTGGGGACAACTGATCTTAATGCACTGACCCTCTTTTTAGAAAGCACAAGGGGTCTGACAGACAGCTTTCAGATTAGGTGTGGTCATCACCTGGTTGGCAGTTAAAAGATCTTATAGTTGGTGAGTTCAGGCAGCTCTGTCATGCAGGACATACATTTGTATCTGAAGGAAATTCTTGTTTAATATTCATTTCAGATGTTGCTGCTTTTCAAAACTTTTACAGAGAGGCACCCAGCATTAGCGTGTCTTTTAGCTCAGTCTCATTCTTCCTCTTCAATTTATTACAGTTTTATGGAAATTACAAATGGGCTGTGAGAAGAAAGAGAGAAGAGATTTTTTTGGAATGCTTTAATATCCTGTCAGCAAGCTCTCCAGACAGAGTTAAGAAATTTTGATAGGATGGATATTCTTTTTTCCTTCCTTCTATCCTCTTGCTTCCTAAAAATAAAACATATGAAGATACACAGTTTCACAGAAAATCATTCTGCAATAAAAAGTCCCATTATAGAGTGTCAATGGATGTGATAACATGCATAATTTACCTAGGGGGAGTATGCAATTAGAAAATTAACCTTTTACATTTCTGTCCCTAATCAGACGCAACAAATGAGTGGAGAATAACACATTAGCAGCTGTATTTACTGTATTTGCATGCTATTAACAAGAAATTGCTTATGCTTCAAAAGAGGAGAATTGAGTCTGTGTCTATGAAAAGCACAGTTTGAGATGGCACGGTGGCTCTTCTGATTCTTTTTTCTTTTCCTTTCATTCTGTTAAAGGTGCATTACCAATTCCAGGTATCCGAAGGACATGTTAAAACACTTCAACTTTTCCTGTTTTCAGAAAAAAATGTACTTGTCATGTCTTTCTACCATGGTGATTCCAGCTTTGAAAAGATTTAATGAAAAAGGACTATTTAATGCCAATTGGAATAACTTTTTTTTTCAAATGAGATTAATATTTTTCTATTAAGAAATGGATAGACACCAATTTCATTATGAAAGAGCAGTCTACAAGTAATAATGTATTTTAATCACTATGAACTTTATCTGAAATTATTAATGTAACAAAATTAAAGTCTCCATATCTGCCTACCAATATTGAGAATATTTCTGTTCTTGTATTGTCAGCCATACAAAATGTCACGTCTATGGTGGTCTCAGAGGAATTTAGGATGACAGCAGGAGATACAAAGGCCAATAGTGCAATCCTCTCTTTCAGCATGTTATACTTCATGTTATCATCTATCAGAAACGACAAGGGCTTTGAGAGGACCGCCTCCCTTTTTCTAAGTGCTGAAACAATGTGATTTCTGCCATTCTGAAGATTACTGCCCTTCAACAATAAATATACATATAAACTTCTGAGGAAATTTGATAGAGTTTCACTAGTAAGTGGAAAAAAGTCAGTTTGACGAGCAGCAGTCAAGTTCTGGGAGAAAAAAGGACTGTTTTGGAAGATGTAGGGATACCAGTATTACCATAACTGAGATTGACCGATGCCCCTCACTATATGGAAAAACGAATAATTAGGAAAAATGCTTTGACTGTCACTCTTCAGAATATCTAATGTTTGACTAGTGGTTTTTTCTTTATTAGGGAAAATTAGAAGATGGTAAAAAGCCAAACTCAAGATCTGAGCCTCTCTGGCAGGGTTATGTAAGCTTGAACAAAACATCTGTCCTCTCTGAGCTTCGACTTCCTTGTCTATGTTAGGATAGCAATAGTGCCTTACCTCACAGGGGTGTTGATTGACTGAATGCAAAAATGTTTAAAGTTTGTGCAATTATAATGGGGATCTGCATCATAGGCATCTTGAAAAACTTAAATAAATTTCAGTTCTATAGGCAGTTGTTTTATTCAGATTTTTTTTTCTCCTTTGTTATTCCTGGATAATACTCCACAGAAATTCCTCTCTATATAGTTATCTGGGACACCTTATTCTGATTTTGTACTTCACTCATGCTTATTCAGAATTTCATTCTTGGGGAAAAAAAGCTGAATCTGACTAGCTGGGCTTGATCAAGGAAAGACTGAAATGTACGTATTGAAACTAGTTTTAGATTGAGCTCTTGAAGGTGTTCCACTGTGACTGGGAAGAGAGTTTAAGTGACCCCTTTTCAGGGTTAAGTTCCCTTGAAGGGAGGAGTCCCAGCCCACAATTTTAGGATTTTAGCAACTTGTTAAGCAGTGAGGCTTGACATATGGTAAATGAACTGGAGTGACAGACTGGACTGATTGCTAGAATCCCTAGAAAAGCACAGCAGTGAAGCACAATCACCTTTTCCTTCTCTTGTGACTCAGTTTTAAATATCAAGCAGCTACATTTGTGCTTTTCAAGGCTGCATATCCAGACAGTGCATCTGTATGCTTCGTGATGCGAACTAGATAAAGACTCCTCGGGCAGCTTCATGCGGAGGAAGACAAACTTTGTCCACTTTCCACCACAATGGAGAGGATCTCTTCAGAGTGTAGCTGTACAGAAAGGTTGAGGTGGATCTTAAACAGAGCGTTTTCTGGTGCACAGATTTTTATTACAATTCTGCAATAATGCTGGAACATATTCACCTAGGGACTGTGCAAATAGACTTTTAAGTACTCTACAAGTATGCATAACAGCATGCACCATCACAGAGTGTCTTAGGCTATGTTGTGTGGCACCATATACATATGAGTGTGATGTTATGTACATATATGCATATATATATGCGCTATTGTCTCCATGTACTCAATGCTTAAAACCAACAATCTCCCTGTCCAAAAATGAGATATATTCTACCTGATGACAGCAGGTAAACATTGATCAAGATGCTGGTTTCACCTAGTTTACAAGCAACACCCTAAATATAGTATGACAGAACTAAAATAAATCTATTTGGTTCAGTTGCAGAAAGTTTTTTCCCCTGGGATACCAAAAATGAGCTGTCATAGTTGTATTCAATAATGCTCAAGTTATTTCCCTGTAGGGGATAGAAATAGAAAAATAGTGATTAAAAGGTGATCTTCTGGACTGTATTTTATAATCTTTGTGGGTTATGATGAATTTTCACATTTTTCATCCATAAGACTATAGATGAGTCACCTCATTGCTTTGGGTGAAGACAGAACTTGTACAATTTGATTTAGTATGTTGTACTGATATGTGTTTTTAAATTTAAAGAAGTGCTTCAAATGTAATTATCAAAGAATATGAGCAGAAGCTGACCTGTTTTTTGTTTTACAGTTGCATAACAGAGAATATTACCTGCTCATATTGCCTTTGAAATGGCAATGGGTGCAATCTATTTCATCATATAACTTAAAGGTCAGTCCTGATAAACTGCTGTTTGCAAGGTTCTGAGGAAAATATAATAGTAACCTCTATCCTTCTGTACCTAAAAAATAGTAATGCCTCCAGAGACTTGGATGGCAAATTTGGTTTTATATAATTAACCAAATCAAAGTAACAATATGCTTTATTGAGACATTACACTGAATGGTCATCAGAGTTGATAACTTATTTAGTAGCTTGATAACAAATGAGCTATTCTGAGTGCCATTACTACCCTTCAATTAATTGAAATATGCAATAAGAGTACAGTTCATGTACAAGAACACTATTTTTAATCTTCTAATACTGCATGCATCAAGTTTCCCATCATTATATCAAAGTGCTATGCCTTTTTACTAGCAGTAAAATCAATAACCTTGATAATAATTGGTGAATGTTAAACATTTCAGGAGTTCATATAGGGTTTTCAGCCCATGATACCTTCATTTGGGTTATTTTGGCTTATTTTCTCTTCAGAGAAAGGTGACAAATTGATGAAAACAAAACATATCATAGGTTATTAATTTCAGTCCTATCAGACCAGAGAACAGAAATACCAATGTAAAAAATGACATAAGAGTACTACCTAGAGTTGAAAAGGCTCCTAAAACTTCTGACTGCTTCAAAAGGTTCACATGGTCCCAACACTCAAGCCTATCTTGGTCCCTCAGGATGGCATTTCTTCCTCCCAGCATGTCAACCGTATCACACAGCTTGGGTTATGTCAGCATTATCACACAGCAAACTTGCTGGGGATGCAGTCAGTCCCACTGTCCATGGCAATGAAAAAGATGCTAAACAGTGCTGGTCCCAGTGCTGATCCCTGAGGAATGCCACTCATCACTCATCTCTGCTTGGACACTGAGATATTGACCCTACTCTTTGAGTGCAGCCTTCCAGGCAATTCCTTATCTACTGAGCGGTCCATCCCTCAAATCCATGTCCCTCCAGGTTAGAGGCAAGGATATCATGTGGGACAGTGTCAAACGCTCTGCACAAATCTAGGCAGATGATGTCAGTCATTCTTTCCTCATTCACTATTAGTGTAACCCTGTCATAGAAGACCACCAAATTTGTCAGGCATGATTTGCCCTTAGTGAAGCCTTGTTGACTGTCACCAATCACCTTGTTTGCCATGTGCCTTAGCATAGTTTGCACGGTGATTTGCTCCATGGTTTTGACAGGCATTGAGGTGAGGCTGACTGGCCTATATACTTCCCCAGGTCTTCCTTATTTCTTTTTAAAATAGGGGTTATATTTCCCCTTCTCCAGTCAGCGAGAACTTCACTGGACTCCATGACTTCTCAAATAGGATGGATAGCATAGCCACTTCTTCTGACAGTTGTGTCAGGTGCCTACCATTCTGCCTTGAGGGTCAGGTTGGAGGAGTGCCCAGTTGCTGGGCTGTGTGTGCTTCAAGCCTCTGCAGACAGGCAAAGCAACACCTCACCTTCAGAGAGGCATCCTCCTCATCCTCCTTCCATGAAAGCTGCCACACCAGGTTCCCCAGGACCACCTCTCATGGGAGTTGGGATGGCTGCTGTCCTGATAGGCCCTGTGTGGGTCTCTGCAGCAGCTCCCCATTTCAGGAAACCTCCCTGTAGGCCACGATCCCCTGCTCTGCTCTGGGGGACACTTATTTTCTTTAGCTCATTCTTTGGTATTTCCACAAAGGGAACAAAGTTTAACACTGTTATGAGTCAAATGACAAACACTGATGTGGTCTAGTCTTCAACACCCTAAGAAGATGAATTTAAGGTCATGATTTTACTTACATTAATATCTAAAAATACTTATAATGGTGTATCAATATCTGTTACTGGACCACCAGAAAAAGCTGATTTGACCTGGAATCTGGAATAATGACATAATTCTGTCAAATGAGCCAGTGTGCGTGGTTTAGTTTATTCTCAATAGAAGGTGGTGGTTGATACTTGAAAAGTTGCACTAATGTGAACATAGGTTGATATGAATCCTGTTAAAATAAAAACAACCACTCAAGAGGCTGGGGTTTGTTTTGGTTTGGTTTGTTTGCATTTGACCTTTTCCTGTAGTATTTTTATTTGTTTGGTTGGTTTTGTTTTGGTTTGGTTTTTTTTAACAACGCTTGAAATTCAAGCTCAGCGGCCCTTTGCAACAGCTCTGTGAGTTCTGTCAGTCTCCAGCATTTCCTGTTTATATCCTGATGTGTCTGTTCTGCCAGAGACCCTTGTAAGCCTTCCTGAAATTGCCTCATGCCAGCACCGGATGTGCACTCCAATATTGTCCATGAGGATATTATCTCAGTTATAAGAACTTACAGGAGAAATATTTAAACCTTGTAACACTGACAAAAAATGATGAATTTTTGGTTAATGGTTACTTCTATGGATTTATATTATATCCCAGCATTTTCACAAGAAAGATGAGGTGTGAACTTTAAAAGCTGTCTATAACAAGGTGATTTGTAGGTGACTGAAAGCTAAGATTAAGTGTGAGTTGGTGACAAATAACAAATCAGTAAGGCACTTTTGATCTATTCAGTATTATCATAACCCTGAGCCAAAAGGGGACTATCATCAAGAAAATATGACAGTATTCTTATAACATAGGACAGAATTCTCATCGTATTTGCATTTTTTTTATTTACATACTTTATTTCTCTACAGTATGGCTTAAGAATACTGAATCCAAACTCTTGTGCAAAATTCTACTTCTGTGCCAAGCTATTAATAGTCATTTTGTGGTTTGTTTTTTTTTTTAATTCTAAAAATCGGTTTTGAAGGGATGCAGGGGGAGGTTGGTCTGTCTCAGGAAATGTAGTCTATTTTTGTTGGAAATTGGTATTCTAAGAAGTAGTACTCCAGTGCCTCATAAACCAGAATGCTTCGGGGCACTTTGTGTTGGATCTGTCTCAGTAAACATCAGGCAACTAAAAGTTGTCATCTAAACTAGTCGTCTAGTCTTCCTTTTTAGTCAATGGAGAGAATAAACACCTTTAGGGAGTGATTCATCTCATTGAAGATGAGCATCTGAGACAGCTTAGACAAATTATCTGCCTACAATGTCTAGTTCTCTCAATAACGAGAGCTTATACAACTAGCATAGATGGAGACAATCCTCAAGACATTTGAAACTAGACAAGACAAACCTCATGTTTCATGCCTGTTTGGAATCAAAGAAGAGAGAAGAAGAGAAAAATCACAGTAGTTAAACATTAAATTGTTCCAGAAATAAGTTAACGAAATACTTAACAAATATATTCAAACTATTATTTTCAGCTGTTTACTTTCAAGTACTTGGCTAGTGAAAGGAAATGTGTTCAGAAATACACTATTCAGCTGTTCTTAACCAACATTTGTTGAAAGATCTTGTGAGGTTTACATTTCAAAGTGTAAATTCAATTTTGTTTACAGGAATTAAAATGATGTTTTTACATTTTTAAAGGGAGAAAGTATAGATTATAGTGTGCATTTTGAAAAGCAGAATGGTTAGAGGAAAGGAATAAGGGTATTCTAGTAGGGTTTTTGACACACACATCATCAAATCATAAAACCAAATGGAAAATATAAAAAAATTCTATCTCCTTATGAAACCATGTGCTTATAGTATAGTAAAAGATAATCACAATGACATAAGATTTGCAGTCATGATAAACATAGAATAAATCTTAGAAGATACATTAAAAAAGTAAAATTTCAGTACAATGCAAATTACTTTGGCAGGAGAGCTGAATTAATTAAGAAAAGAAGTTTGGACTTGCTAAAGCTTATGCAGTTGAACAGTTGAGATTAATTTGTAAAGCATCATCACCAGTGGTAAATTCAGGTGGCACTTCCTGTTTTTATTTAAGGGTTCTCACAGTAGTCTTTCACCATACAGATGCTAGAGTGAAAGTGATAAGTTATTTTGCTCAGTCTAAATTCTTTGAATTCATACTTTTTTGATACCCATTCATCCAATACGGAGATGATATGATCTGTTCTGCAATGATGTCTAAATATTACTTGAATATAGAAGACATAGCTGAGTTTTTTATTTCATGTGGCCTTGGTTTGTAGTTTGCTTATTCAAAAAGTGAATAGTACCTGGAGGTCAGTAAGACAGTGCATGCAAATTTTAAAGGATGTTGGGAAAAATTTGCCAAGAAACAGAATGCCATATCAACAACAGACAAATTGTTTGCTGGGAATGTGGAAAAAAATTAAAGTTTAAGTTGGAGCAGTATTCAGAATTTAATAAACACTTTCTACCTGCGCCACAGGATGTTCATGTAAATACTATCATTCAGAAGTACTCAAGAATTTATACCCTTCAACTCCTATCCCATAATCTCTCCTATATTATTCACTTCTGAATCTTAGAAAGTGCTTCACATAATATTTAGAGTATTACTGCTCTAGGATATGTGGAAAATCATAGCAAGTCTGCAAGAACTGTGTGCCCTCTGGGATGCTCACATTTGTCAAAGATGCAAGGTTGAATGTAGAGTGAAAGAATATAAACACACTCCATCATCTCTTACCACAACTATCGAATGGAAGGAGGTTGAGTCTGTTCTACAATGTTCTCACTTGTAAAATACCACTATTGAGTACACCAGAAGGCGACAACTCTGTAATTTAGCATTCATACTATCTTAAGTCGGAATGATAAGGACAGAATACACTTCTTTCTCCTTCTTCTTTTTTTTCTGTTTGTGTTGTTTGTGTGTTTGACAAAGAATTTTTTTTAATCCAATATGCTGATTAAATCTCAGGGTGAATTAATTAAAAAAACCCCATGTTTATTTACATTCTTCTGTAGATTCAAACTAAGCAGTTGCTTTCATCTATTGTATGAATTGCCTAACTAATGGTGGGGAAGGCTTCATTTTAGATATGCTTAAAATTTTCTCTTTAAGACTGATTTATTCTGCCAAACAATGTAAGGAACAGCTATTCACAATCCCTTCAGCCTAGTATCTTGTTTCTGAAAATAGACGCTTGTGAATGCTTAGGAAAAGAAATTTATCAGAACTGAGAAATTTATACTGTAAGACTTCCAGCAACTTGGAATTTAACATCTTATGTCAAACTCTGTCTTCAATTTTGTGTTTAATAGCTCTTGATAGACATTTGTTTCATTTGTTGATTTTTTAACTGCAAAACAAAAAATCATAAACCAATTAATTTTTAATTTTTTAAATTTTATTTTTGATGGTGTAAATTTTAATTTGCTTAATAATTTGGACATTACTGAAGTGTCCAGTATTTACATTCAATTAATATTAATACTGCAGAGTATGTTTTGTCAATCCAGTAATGCCCACAACCAGTTTGGTTTTATAGATCTCTTCAGTAAAATTAACAGGAACACAAATTTTCTGTCCTTGAACCATAAACAGTTATTACCTCATCAGAATAAACTCTAAAATAGATCAGAAAGAGGTATTGGAGCTCAGGAAATACAATCGGGAACATAATTTGGATTCAGATATGACAGAGGATGCTTGGGTTTTGTTTTGACTCTAAGTCTGTAAAATGCAGCCATACAGCGTGTCTCGCTAAGGGCATTCCTTAAAAATACAAAATGCTTTTAAATCCTAAAATTGCAAATCACTGTGTGAATATAAGGAAGTAAGGAGCCTTGTACTACACACATTCAAAAAAATCTCAAAAGCACTAGAGAAATGTCTGTAGGACTGTGTCCCCTGCCTGTGAACTCCGTGGTGCCTGGCCCCAGGGCCTTCCCCTGCTGTGGAGAGCTGGCCTCTGGCAGCAGTCTGTGTGTGCCTTGCTGGCAGAATGCACGACTGAAGTGAACAGCTGCGGGGAATGAGGTGATAAATTAAAGAATTATGCTCCAATGATTAGGTCATTAGGTCTTCCTGACAAATGGTTAGCATATTAATTGGTGGTTAAAATTAATCTCTCTATTTTGGCTTCTGATAAAAAAGCTAAAGAAAACCATCTGATTATCATTAGAGAAGACCATCTTTTGATTTAGGTACTCACATACAATTTTGGAAGGCAATCTACAAAGCATATAAAATCCTTAATTTCTTGTGGTGACTTTTAACAGGCTGTAATATTGTCTTTCAGGGAATCAATGGAAACCTCACTGGTTGAAATTTATGAGGGTCATCTGAGAAAGATTTTGGAATGAAACTTTGTGTAGACTGGCTTCTATCTCCACAATTCTCACTCTGAAATATACAGCTCTGTTGAAAAAAAAGCAAATTAACATTTCAATTCTGCTGTGTCGGTATAGAGGAGGTCTGTGTGCAAGCAGACATCTACATATGGTTAAATGCAGAATGGGATGCTTTCCACAGAAGTTAAAGAAGACCAAAATGACAAAAAGCTAATCACCGTAAATGATACTGCTCCTTGAAAAATCAGAATCAGTATAAATAATAGTATATATAACAGGGTAAGATATAGTATGGAACTCAATCACACCAAACCGAATTGAAATAAATAACATAGATATNATCTAGTTCAACTGCCTGACCACTTCATGGCTGAGCAAAAGTTAATCATATTACTAAGAGCATTGTTCAAGTGTCTTTTAAGCCCTGTCAGGCAACTCCTTTTCATTTACAGATAGCATATATGAAAATATTGTAGCTGAAAAATTATCCCCCATTTGCTATTTCCTTAGTAATATATTATTAACTTTTCTAGGAATCAATATCTTCCTTAGATGACTTCTCTTCTACTTCTCTGAGATACTCCAGGCTGCCAACGAAAACTAAAACCTCTTCCATCTTCTGTCACGAGAGACTAGTTTTAAAAAACATGTGGACATCCCAGTCTTCCAGATTCGTTGATGTAAGAGCATTCAGGACCATTTCCTGTTCTAGCCCAATGTGCTCTTAGCTGAACACACTGGAATAGCCACAGCCAGTTCACTTCCTTGAAAATGGCAGAATATTTACTAAGCACCTCATCAACACTTCTTTTTGTTGCTGCTTTGATTGTTATGATTATTTCAACCTACTAACTTATACTTGTGGTGATTAACTTTTTTCGTATTAAGATTTACATTAAAATGAAATTAGAAAACAACCTTTTGTCATACTATCCATTTAAATCTCTTAGTTGAAGGAAATTCAGATAGAAAAATAATTTTCAAAGTAGGACACTTGGACTTTCAAACATGGTTACCATGAAAAGCCTACCTTCTGTTATCAGCATGCACACTGCCAGCGCTGTATCTATTTAAAGGACAAATTTTGACCTTGACACCTCTATTCATGTGCATGAGAATTCTGGGGGTCTTCAAAGCAAGAGGCAGTGTAACAGCTTGTGATGGTTTCACCTGGGGTAGAGTTAATTTTCCTCACAGTGGCTGGTATGGAGTTGTGTTTTGGATTTGTGCTGACCACAGGGTTGATAATACAGAGATGTTTTTGTTATTGCTGAGCAGGGCTCACACAGAGCCAAGGCCTTTTCTGCTTCTTGTACAGCCACGGCGGTGATGAGGGAGTTGGGGGTCCATGGGAGGTTGAGAGGAGACACAGCCAGGACAGGTGACCCCAACTGACCAAAGGGATATTCCAGACCACATGACATCATGCTCAGTATGTAAACGAGGGGGGAAGAAGGAGAAAGGGGGAGATGTTTGGAGTGATGTCATTTGTCTTCCCAAGTAATCATTCTCTGTGAATATAAATTAATTTTTTTTTTTTAGTGTATACTGATTGCATCTTCTATACTCTATTACTTCTGGTGATCAACCTGACTGTATATTTAGGCCTTACGGATGTTATCGGAGGAGACAAGAAGTCAAATTATTACAATGATTTCAGAATCATCAGAAGTATGTAAAAAATTATCTCATCAGCATTGTTCAGAAAAAAACCACACACAAGTAAGAAAATAAATTACTCAAAATAACACAGATGAAAAAACTCTTCTCTTATTAAAAGAGCCCACAAAGTTTAGTTCAGATTTTTGAACTCTAGATAAGTTAAGAGTAATCCTTTAAGGTCAGACACTTAGTTTCTGAATTCCGTAGAGATTCCAAGACTCTGATTTGGGCTTCTTATGAGATATAATCTCCATCAATAAATTACATTTATCAAGAACTATAATTTTTTTTATTGTGAAATGAAGATTTCTATAATTATCTGTTAGTGAATTCCATTTTAGTTTTATTAAGAAAAATTTCTGAATAAAGCTTTCTGTTTTTCTCCAGGAAGCTTGTGAGTATAGCAATGTTTTTTTTTTCCTTAACCATTGCGAATTGCCCTTTTTTTCAGGAAAAAAATAACATATCAAATACTGCACTAATATATCAGGGGGAAAATGGGGTAAAGCTATCTGACACTTTATCTGCTGTGGAAATGTTATCCATAAAATTCCATTCACTGATCCATCATACATTTATTGATGTCTATATCCCATTTTTACATAGTCTTTTTACAAAAGGGTGTCTTTTGCTCTTACATGTCCTTCTTGAAATAAATAAGCCCCCACTTTTCTTTATGTTTTTTGTTTATGAAGGAAAGAAATCAGACTTATGTCAGCACTTACCTGGTTTGCTAAGGATCAGGGATGCCTCAGACAAGCACAGAGACAAGTGAGTCAGTGACTCTGTCCTTCTGATTGGCACATCTTCGTGACCCAAAGAGTTGTTTTGTTGGTTTCAAGACATAACCCTAGGATAAGGGTAAAGGTGAGGAAATTTCTCAGCAGTAAAAAGTGTGTAAGAATTAAAACAATGAAAATATTAATTTAAAAAAATGAAAATATTAATTAATTTATTCCTACTGTTATGAAACCAAAGAGGCACCAGTTTCAGGCCTTCATGAATTGTGATGCTGCTACATACTTGTGGTCATATTTTACCTAATTTTTTTTGTAATGTTTATTCTGCATTTCAGAGCCTTGTTCAGCCACAAGAAAAGTCAGATATTTTGGTTAAGTGGATGTGCCTTCAGTGGAGGCTGAATACTTAGTGAAAATTGAAAGAAATAGCCTTCATTTGGGCTTTGAATGTTTTCTTGCGTTCATAAGCCCTAAGGTCTGGCATGCAAGAGAAAAATAAAGTGTAGATACACATAATGATAAACAGTGTTTTACAGGTTATCAGTTGAGTGTTCATTCTTCAAGCTCTTTTGCTTAAGTCTTTTCTGAATCTCTGAATTTAAGTGAAATATTTGTAATTTTGTCTACGAACATTGTGAATATTTAAAGTAGTAAATTACCTGCTTTCAGACAGTAGGAGGTCTCTGTCTCTTTAAGGAATGAATTGCATAATTAAATGTTAAATAGTCATAATATTTTTCTCAGAATGTTTAAAGAAACCCTTCCTTCCTTCCTTCCTTCCTTCCTTCCTTCCTTCCTTCCTTCCTTCCTTCCTTCCTTTTGTGTCTGTTTTCCTTTTAGCAAGTAGTGGCTTGGCAAACAAATTATCTAATTGACATATGCATTAACTGAGGTTGACTGAGTCAACACTGATTTCAATTACACGTTATTTTTTAAACTATATCTTCAAAACACCTGGTGTTACTTTAATGCTGCATTGAAAGAGGGCTGTTTTTAAATAAATGCATGCAAACAAGAGATGGCATTATTAACCAAAATGCTATGCTACAAATTTTAGGGCTGATTAGTCATTTCACAGCCCCTAGTAACAGATAGCACCAATTTTTTATTTATTTTAAATAGATGAGGTTGTTTTCCTTCTTCTCTAGAACATCTTTCTCAGAACCATTTTTATTGAGCAAGAGTAACTTGGCAATTCTTTTCCTCTTGTTTACTCCAGACATGAAAATTATGATTCTGAGGTTGTTCTGAATTATCTTTATATTCCTACAGCTTTCTCGCTCTTTTTTCAAAGTTCTCTACTAAAAAAATGCAAACATTTATTTTAATTAGAAATTCTGGTGCCTCATAAGTGTGGTCCAACATTTGACTCCAGATTAGAGGAATAAAATAAGTATTTATCTAAATATTTTCTTCATATTTTCTTTCTATTGTTTATTTTCATGGGTTTTTACACTTTTACAACATTATACAACGTGAATACAAAAGTTATGTAGAACAAAAGCTGAATAGCAACCTTTTATATGTCCTTTGCACCTTTATAAATGCTGACAGTAGGTGAATGCAACAGCGGCAGTTTAAACATTTCATTCTGAGAATTAGATTTTGTCTCAAAGTAAACTTAAAAAAACATATCCAAGGGAGCTGTGAGATCTATTGTGTTTCTACCATCTTACATTAAAAAAATGTACAATATACATAAAAGTAGAAAATTGATACTTTTGTCTTCTGTTTCAGTAGAGGAAGGGGAAAAAACCGAACAGTCCTTTCACCATCAAAACGTGAGCCACTTCTTCAAAAAAGTACTTTAAAGAATAGATAAGTGTTTTGCTGTCTTGTAAAGATCAAAAGATAGCCTCTGCCAAGCCATACAGGAAATAATTCCATTATGTCTGGTTGGGGAGTCCTGACTATATTTGCACAGTTTATCTGCATTTAATTTTCATTATTTGCCTTAACATGTTACATGATCTGCAGAAAAGTCACATTTAACGAAAAAACCTTGTTGGTTTGGGGTTTTTTTTTGTGGTTTTTTTGTGGGGGTTTATTTTGTGGGTTTTTTTGTTTGGTTGGATTTTTTGGTTTTGTTTTTTGTTGTTTTTCTTGTTGTTGGTTTGCTTCTTTTTTTCCTTCCACATTTTGCAAGAATTTATTTTTATGAAGAGCTTTCTTCCTAAGAAAGATTTTTATTTTTAAGGGACTGAAAATACAGTTGATAAAAATCTTCCCATCTGTGTCAATATTTCCAAAACCTCTTGCTTACTTTGCAAAAGGGTTTGATATTAGCTTAAACTAAGACTTTCACAGACTCTTATATGAAGACTCTCAGATTGAATAATTTAGATGAATCACATATTTAAACATGGAAAGCATAGAAAATGAAAACAGTTGTGAACTCCAGAATTCACAAGACTGAAAATTTGTAAACTCAGATAAATTTAAAGGCAAATTTTTCTCATGAGAAGATCAAGGAAGTGGTGACAGTTTAACTTCAAAGTCTTGAAGTACTGGTTGAAAATACAAGCACTAAACGCAAATAGAGATCTCATCTATCTCTAGATAAATTTTTACAGTATATAAATAGTATAAAAATGATAAATGGCTAAGGCTTTCTAAATAAATACATCTAATAAAACAAACCCCAAACCAGAGGAAAGCACATCAGAACCTTCAACAAGCAAGAGAAAAATACATTAAAACAAGGCACTGAAACCAATCTTTGACACATATTGTTAACTGTAAACTCATTGAAATGCCCTTCACTAAAGCACTAAATTGAATAACAAGGAAAGCTTGCTTCACAATCTTTCTATTTTAAAAGATCAACCGAGATATATACAGAAAGGGAAAACTTTCAAATTAGGGTGTAGCAAGTTATTAGCTAGCCTCTCCTGCTAGCCTCAATCTTTAACACAATTGCTTGCAGGTGGAAAGAGGAAAATACTAGTTTTGAGCATCCCTTATTCCAGAAGATATTGAGTGCTATTGGTTTCTTGAATGCAGTTCCCTGTTGAACTTTTAAACTTGTTTTGGAATATCCAGTGAATATTTTAATGCCTACAAAAAGATCATTGTTCACAGAGCCAGTCTCCAGGTATGTCACCTGATTTCTATTGATCCTCTAGTTTAAATCACACAGATCACAATCTTAAGGAATGTATAAAGTTTCATAAAAAATGTGGTATGAAATAAAAGATATTGGCTGCATTGTTTTCTTCCCCTTAGCAGCCGTCACAGTGCTGTGGTTTGTATTGGTAGCCAGAAAGGCATTGATAACAAACCAGTATTTGGGCTACTGCTGAGCAGTGCTCACACAACATCTCTTTGCTGTCTCTCCAACTTCTGCCTCCACACCCCACCTCGATTCCAAAGGCCGGGAGTCTGGGGGTGGACAAGAGGCTGGGAGGGGACATGGCCAGAACAGCTGATCCAGACTGACCAGAGTAATTCTCCATGCCATATAACGTGCTCAGCAATAAAAGCTGAGAGCAAGGATGAGGAGAGGGGGCATTTGGTATTAAGGCATTTGTCTTGCAGAGCAACAGTTACATGTACTGAGGCTCTACGTCCCATGGAGTTGCTGGACATTGCCTGCTGATGGGAAGTTTAGAATAAATCTTTTTTCCCCCTTTGCTTTTGTGTGCAGCCTTGTCTTTTTTTTATTAAATTGGCTTTATCTTGACCTGTGAGTTCCTTTTCATTTCATTTTCTTCTCCCCTGCCCTGCTGAGGGGGAAGTAATAGAGTGGATTGGTGGGCATGTGACAGCCACTGAAGGTCAACCCACCGCAAAAACACATTACAGGTTTTGTAGGAAAAGAGCTTCCTGTTAATACTTAATCCATTTTAACAGTTTTTGAAACTGTAGGGAAAATTAATCTCTAATGTAAATCATTAAATTTGAGCTTTACTAGCAGTGGATTTAGTTCATTGAATACAATACTTGACTGATGGAGATAATGAACTTTCTTCACTGAAGTTTACAGAGTTTATGTTCCCAATTTATCACTGACAAATGCATGACTATAACCAAGTGAAGAAAATCTAATATTCACAATTTGGAAAAATTAGTCCAAGACAATAGCTTGGAAAAAACTAAAGTGTTCTTGCCTCTCTCTCCACTCCCTCTTTTAGATCTTTTTCATTAAATGACTTGCCTGCCTCTAATACACAAAGTACAAAATAGTATTGTTTAATATCCTGCGTACCATATTGATTTTCTGTGCAAAACTAAAATTCTGTGATTTTTTTTATTCACTCAGGTTGTACTGATCATCTTATAAGTTGTATACATCTGATACTTCTGTAGGATACTTTAATTATATTTATGTTTATGAGTTGCTGTTGTATCTTTGATTTCAAAAAAATAATAAAAGTTTAGCAATAAGTACTTCAAATGAAATGTGTGTAGTAATTAAATTCAACTTATTTTCCACAATATTTAAACTAAAACTTGGTATTTTTTAATGACCTTATTGACATTCATTATTTCAAGCTGTTGCAGAACTGTGATTATAAGAATCAAAGCACAAACCTGAGCAGGTGGACTGTGGCTTACACTCCTGTCCATTTCAGAAATAAATCGTGTTGTCTTTACTAGCAGAAATGTATTGAATATGTGTATATATGTAACTGAACATTTTCACAAACACATGTATAATATCTATTTCAATGTCAACGCGTAATTTTGAGGAATAAAGCCAAACCAAATGTGATACTTTTCAGTTTTATCACAAACAAACTAGAAAGGTTTGGTGACCCCTATCTTTATTAAGGTTCTGTCTGGAGGAGGTGTTTTGTATATGTTAATTAGCTTAAGATTAAAAGGTGATTTTTGTTTTTTAAAGCTTCCAAAGCAAGCTCATTGCCACATATTACCAAGCATCAGCAAGCTAAAGAAGTTTCTACACCTAAGATAATGATTTCAAATTAAAAAAATACTTTCTGAGAAATAATAGGGACATAGCAAGTTTGGGGTTAGACCCTCACTTCTGTAGCTCCAGGCTGATTCTATAAATGTAAAATTTTAATGCATCTTCTTTTCAAGATCTATTTAGAAACAAACAAAAAAACCCTCTGCAACAAACAAGCAAATGAATAAATAAAATCGGAATTCAAAACAGGTGCAAACCAGATAGTTTTAGACAGAGATAGTTTTTTATCTCCAGAAAACTTTTGTCAAGAATATTTCAAAAGTTGCTTTGCTGAGCTTTGCAAGAGGTATTCAAGTCTTTGATAAACTTGTGTTCACTGAGCTTTGATAACAATAATGGTGGTATTTTTGTGGTGTACATAATTAATTGTATTTCAGAATATTTTCTTTCATTCACAGAGTTACTACTCTTTAACACTGCTTTTGACACAGACAGCTGTAATGATTTTCTGGGTTTTTTTGGGTTTTTTTTTTTGCGAGAAGATTACATGAATCCAGTTTAAAGCTAATTAAGCACAAAACACAGAAAACATTTCATATGATGATAGGTCTGTCATTAAAGGCTTTGTAAAGCTTTAAAATTCGACCTTAAATGGAGATTTAGCTCATTCCTGGTCTTCAGAACCGGATATTTTTCGAAAAAGGCTGAACATTGCTTCCTTCAGTCTCTTAAAATAAATAATCCATGGCATTTTCATAGGAAGCTAGAGGTGCACAGATTAGATCTTTAAACCACCAGGTGGTGTCAGCAATGAAAGGTTACTTCAAACAGTTGCCAATTCAAGTACTCATATCAGCTCAAGGTGTGACACACCACATCTAGCTATTCTAATCAAAATCAGAAAATCCATAAGAATACTACACAGAAGCAAAGCAAACCTGTGGTTTGTGTTGTCAAGTGAACTGTCGACTGAGACTGCTCTGAGCGCTCTTTATCCCTACTGGTTCAAACGTGTGCAATATACATTCAAAGTTAGTGTCAAGTTTATTCTTCTTACAATGACCTTGAAGCAGTGTCCCTCTCATTTCAGTAGTTCTCCATTACACTGCAAAAACAGAAATAAGAAAAAAAACCACCACAGTCAGCCTCTCAGAAGTAGCCTCTGGTAACAGTAAATCCCATTCTACTTATTTTTGCCACTGGATTTAGACAGCTCCCCCTTATCACAGAATGTGAAAAGAAATTGCTCTTCTATTACCACTAGATACATAACAGCAATTATCCAGTTGCAGTATAACATTTATACATGGTGATATGCACTATTATTTATATTAGTGTGAGCACCAAAAATTTCTGTTTCAAAGCCTCATACAGCTTCTGTAGGGAAAATAAATATATAATTAAATGAACAAAAAAACAAACCCAAGTCTCCTAATGATATTTAAAACCTAGGGCCAGAGGTCCTGCCATCAAAAACAGACACATAGATGTTTCACGACTAGTCCCTAGGGACTTTGTCTGCCAAAGGGAATTCTACACATCTAGCATCACTACAGCCATTCATTTGCCATCATTTCTGGCCTCAGCCTTGGGGGTTGTTGCTGCCAAGAGCAACCCTACAGAAATACCTCTCTGGAGCAGAGTTCTGAGGCCAGAGGCAGGCAGATACCCTTGGGTTTGGTTCAGCCCCCAGATGGTCCCAGGGTCAGTTGGCGAGGGAGTGGAACCCTGATGCTTCCCTCTCCTGCTGATTTGGTGCCAGGGCCAGCAAGAGATGCCCAGAGCCTGCAAAGGGATTGCAGGGTACCCGGAGAACATCTGAAGAGTGGAACAAAGGAGTTCCAGTCTCTCCAGCCGGTAAGTCTGCTTAATTGGGATCCAACTTAAATGCCTCTATGCAAATGTACACAGCAAGGAGAATTGGAGGAGTTGGAGATGTGTGTGCCTACAGGGCTGTGATCTTATTGACATCACAGAGATGTGGTGGAATGGCTTCTATGTCTGGACAACAAAGAATTAAATCATGCCAAGGATGTCAAGGGCAACACAAAAAACTTGCATAGGTACATTGGTGATAAAAGAAAGGGTAGGGAAAATGTGGACCCTTTACAGAAGGAAATATGACACCTGCTTACCCAGGACATGAAGAAAGCTTTCACAGAATCAATTAGGTTGGAAGAGACCTCTGAGATTTTCAAGTCCAACCTGTGACCAAGCACAGGTGTGACCTTGTCAACCACACTGTGGCATTGAGTGCCCAGTCTTTTCTTAAACACCTCTAAGGATGGTGATTCCAGTCATTCCACCACCTCTTTGCACAGTCCATTGCACTGTGTAATCACACTTCCTGTGAAGAAATTCCTCCTAACATCGAGCCTAAATCTCTCCTGGTACAGCTTGAGAATATATCCTGTCATCCTGTTGCTGGTTGCTTGGGAGAAGAGGCTGACCTCTGCTTGGCTACAGCCTCCTGTCAGGCAGTTGAAGAGTGTCGAGGTCACCCCTGAGCCTTCTCTGGTCCAGGCTCTGAGCAACCTGGTCTAGGTGAAGGTGCACCTGTCTATGGCAATGGGGTTGGAGCCAGATGATCCTTAATGTTCCAACAAAGCCATTCTATAGTTCTGTGATTCAGTGTAAGGTGCAAGAGACATAGCCAGGCACAAAAAATCTGCCATGAACCTCAGGGATGGACTAAATGTTGCTCTGGAGGAGAGGAACCAGGCAGCAGCTCCCAACAAGTCTCCTCACAGCTTTCCCTCAACCAGTTCATCACAGAGGTCTGCTCTTTACTGAGCTGTGACAGCTTAGAGCTGGGGCAGCACATGCAGCTCTGTCCCTAGGAGGGGCAGAGGGAGATGTTGCAGGGACTGATGGTGTCCCTGGGGCCCTGATGAATGCATTCAGCCACCTGGAAAACCCATCTTAGTCTATGCCCAGCTCTGCAGCTTAAGCTTTCTCTGAGCAGTGTGGTGGCAATGTCTTTCTGTTCCTTTCCTTTTCATTAAAGCTTGAAGAGGAGAAAAATCCGAAAGGGATTGTTAAGGACTTATTTAAAATTAATAAAGATGACTTCCATATATTGAAAACGGGTCATATATCTCTGATGTTACAAATAATAGGCAGAAACAGCTACAGTAAGTGGAATAAATTCAATAATACTTTAAGTAGATTAACCAGAGAAGAACACATTGTGTGCTTGCAAGAATGAGAATAAGAAGGCAGAGAGAGAGAGGGGAGAGTCTCAAAAGCAGTTTTATGCTCAGAGCACCAGAGGCTGAAGAGTAATACTTGGAAAAATTCATATTTGTCCTTTTTAACACATTTATCTTAAGTTTTCAGTGATACCATGCATCATGAAATTAAGCTGGATTTTCTAATATCCAGTTAATATTTGATGTTATAGCAGAAGAAAGAGAAGTGGGAAACATTATGAAAGAAAAATGTCTTGTCCCAATGTCTCTGGTCAAGGAAGCAGCAGCATCCTGTCACCGATGCCTAACATGTGATGCATGAAAACTATTGTAAACGCATAGTAGGTGCTCTTTTTGTCTATATACTAAATACAGTGCCAGGAGATGGAAAAATTCTTATTTATCTTTTTTTTTTTGATCACTGGAATAAAACAGTCTCTACGGGAAATGATAATTCTGAACTTTTCTGCACATTTCTGACATATGGATAAATAATTAAGAAAGTCTTTCCTTTTATCAATGTCAAAAAGTTAGGAACATTGCAGGACTGCAGCTTTGAAAGACTTTTACATGAGAGTTTGTAAAAGAGCCAGAATGAAAAGTTTCTTTCCACAGGGAAGAAGTAGAAAATGACAAGTCAGTTTCTACCATGTCTCTCCAAACTTCTTTAAGTCTACCTTGAAAATAAACTTAGCAAGCTGAAGGACAGCTCATCTGTCATTAATCATTCAGGTTTTTCACCTCTTTACAGTCTGCCAGCCCAGTTGCTAGTTATTTAGTATTGTATTTTCCATTACTAGATGAATTTAGAACACCAACTAATTTTATCCTACACCTATGACAGGGAAGCAACATTTGGTACTTCTCGAATTTATTCATTATATGAATCACCAACCCTGTGCTCTTCCATTCCATAACCTGAAATAAAGGCCATTTAAAGTGCAGGTATACGTCAACTTGTATAACCAAGTTACCATGCAGGTTCTCCTGCTCTGTAAATACCATCACTGGTAGTCAAAGTAGCTTTCCCTTTCTGCTGGTTGCTTTCTGACCTCTGCCCCTTAATTTTGCATGCTGAAAATGTCATCTTAGCAAAGCTCCCAAAATTGTCAATACTGATAGAGCTGTCTTGCCAACAGCAGCAGTGTTGTTATATTGAAAAGTCACTGCAGCTGACACTGGAGTAGTCTCTTCCAAAAGATTTACTCTGGAAAGCTGTGTTTGCTATATGCAGTTAAACCTCTTCAGTATGCCTGAAATAGAAATCCTTTCAGACTCACTGCCCGGTTTTATCCTTTCCCCCAGTGCTGGCAAAGCCTTTCTACCTGTCAGACAGATGCTGCAAGCCTTGAACTCCGCGGTGGGCAACGTTAACATGATGTGCTCTGTCCAGTATAGCCGAGTGTAGCGGGTTAGGTTCGTTAACCGGGCGGAAACACCAATTAAGTGTAGTGGTTTCGTTCGCATTTTTTACCTTCTGTGAGATAAGAGGTTTGAAGAAAGGCAAAGCAGGCTCAAACTTAAAGAATATGAAAGAAAGTTTATTACTAACAGAGTTAAGAGTAAAATGAAATAAGAGATTAAGACAAAAACCCCTTTTTCCTCCAAACACCCCCCCTCCTACTTCCTCCAGCACAAATAATGACAAAACATGGAATTTTGGTCAGCATTCACAATTCTTAAAAGTCTCTCTCTGTTAATTTGAGGAAATAGAGGTCTCTTTTACGTCGCGTGGTTTTTCCCAAACTGCACCAGCTAACAGCCTTTATCTCTCTCGCAGGCTGCACACTGAATTCTCATCCCCCCCTTATGTTAAATGGATTAAAGAGGGAGAAAACAG